>JAMPIV010006035.1:0-261502 GCA_024509875.1 Oreohelix idahoensis
TACACCCCAAACACACCGAAAAACAACAAACACAAAACCCACACGACACCACACAAACCACCCACAAACACTACCCACACCACAACCCCTCCCCACACCACCATTACACCCAACCCCAACCCCCCACACACCCACAACCCAATTTAATATAATTAAATTGAAATAGGATTTTGAATTGAATGACCCCCAATTCCAGTTAATTGGTATGGTAATCTGCAATTGTTGCCCCCCGGTACACCACAAGCCAAAAAAACTCAGCCACCAAAAACCAACCACAAAAAACCCAGACACCACAACCACCCTCATTCTCCCACCCATCTTACCCCGACCCCACCAACAATCCCAAGTCCTTACCACCCTTCCCCCACACAAAAACCAAATCCTGACCTTCCAAACCACCCCATGGTCCACAGACACCCAACCCACACACAAACCTCCTGACCCTGACACCGACAGTAAATTGGAACCTATCCCCACCCAAACCATCCCCCCTCCCCCCCAATACTCATCACCCCCTCCCACCAACCAACAAACTACCAACCCTTCACTCATCCTCACGGATTTAAATACAGGGTTTGGACCCTGTAAATAAGTCCCAGGTAAGTAAATCTTTTTCCAAATTTACTCATAACTCAATAGTTATCACATGTTCTTTCATTCTTCTTTTTCATCTTCCTTCAGTCCGGAGTTTGCCACACTGACCGGCAGGGATCAGTCAGTGGCACTATTACGGGCTAAGGTCTGTTAGGTGCAACAGTGGATAGGTTATAATTCAGACTGCCATTGTTTCCCATATCTTTAGTCTTTATGGCGTCCCCCTTATTGGGGTTAATATACGGGCAAAATCCACCCATTTGCTGTTTAATATTTCTTAATGGAAGGTAAATGGCAAACGGTTGATCAGCTTACAATTATTCCCGGTAGGGGAAGTGAAAGTATCGTATTCAGGTGTGCTACTTTTACTCTTAATAAATGGTTATTTCAACTTTCTTTTTATAATTATTCTAATTTTTTTCCCAGCTGATTATATACTCTGCCTGATTCCTGCTTTTGGATTAATTACGAATTCTAAGTAGGTTAACTATGTCTGAATGTAGCGCACGCTTTACATCAATTGGATGGTTTAGAATAGGACTCTACTAAGTAGAATTGTGTTGGGAGTTGTACGGCTATGGAGGTAAAATTGTATTTAGTAAATTTCAATTATGGTCCGATTACAACCACCTCGATATAAGTCATTTGGATAAAGATTATATTGTACATATGGATCACAATTTTCCTCAGACATGATAGCGCTATAAGGGTTCGTATAACACGCCACTTTAATTACACCATCGAGTTGGTCTATAATCGTAATGGGGATAATTTTAATTGCGGATATTATATGGCTTAAATTTTATTATTTTTATTTGGAATTTTGTAGAAATGGACTTTTCACATAAAAACATTTGACCAGACCCCCAGCGAATACTACAACACCATAAGTCTAAATAAACATCTATCTCCGTCCGCATTTCGTCGTGGAATTAGAGATGGTGGATGGGGGACGGGATCTACAGCACAATAAAAAGAACCAGTAGCAAACGGGGACCGGGATAATCCCCAATCATGGGTTATATAGGATATAATCATACTTATTTCGGTATTCAAAAAATTATTTTATAAGTGGGAGGGGTTTTAACTTTTTATTATCATATTGCAAAACTAGGTCATGAGCTCGAATGGGCCGAATATTGCTGTTTTCGGTATACATAGTTTAAAGGATAAATGTTGAATTTCTAGGCTGGAGTTAAATGTCCATCACATCAGTCAAGAATTATAAATTGCACTAGATAATATGTTGAATTAGTGATTATGAAAAGAACCAGACAAATGCCAACATTCATATCAAACGCTAATAAAGTCTTTTATAGGGATAAAAACATTTTATTTTGCAAAAAAAAATACTCATGCCATCTGCATTATGCTATTAATATTGCATATCATTTCTGCGAATTAGCTAAATGTGTCATGTTATTATGAGGTAGGGACTAAAGCCCCAATAATTGTACATTGTTTTACTAAGTTTGCTTACAATTGTCATAGCTCAGTGGTAATTAATTGGACTTAATAGACTAAAACAGTTAATTATTCGAAGATAATGACTTTACAGCAAATGACAAGACCTCTAATATGTAAAATAAGACATGATCTTGGTTAACTCACGCGTCTTACCTTGTAGTAGTAATGTCAATCGTTTACCCAACTCATTTGGTTAGATAGTACGTTACCTGAGGACATCCCCCCCATAAGGTTACATTGCAGCAGCAAACCCCCCAAGACAGATTTTACACTTACTTACTGTAGTGGTTAATCGCCCTTCTCACTCTACCTTGAACGACCGCAAACTCCAGACTTATCTTATCCTGCTGTCGTTCCTAAGCCTGAACCTGGTTCCATTCTAGTCCTCACGGTCCTTCATAGATTGTCTACACCAGTTGTACAACCACCCCAATGACCAAACTTCCGAAACGTCCCCCAGGTCATTCATAACCTCCTGGCTCAATCCCCTCCACCACGCGCCACTCACCCCGATGCTAAGCCAATCAATAACAACAGAAAACACAGCAGGACATTTCCACGAAACAAACACAACCATCCAACAACATAACCCAACTCTGGTTACTAATAACAAGTCTGCAATAAAACTGATTTTGCAAAACATGAAGGAACCCACGTGGTTGCGAAACAATACCACATCCTTCTCTTGTTACAACACACAAGAAACACCCTCCAACCCCTTATAATATTTACATCCCCATGAGGTTTACAGAACTACAACATAACGATACATGAACCACCTATCAGAACCATCACAACTCATTGAACAACGTGCTTTCCTGTCAACCACCAGGTCAGAACCACCACTACTTCACACAACCCGCCACACACGCGCACCCCCCCACATTCCGAACAAACTCAGCATTCCCTATGTCACACCGACGCCGACTGGTCCAACCCACGCCACACAAGCACCCTTTTTTCAACAAGACACCAACTAACCAACACAACACAAACAAAAAAACACCTACACAACAAACACCACCCACTATCTAAAACTCAGCACACACCAACCAACACAAGTGAACACACACCAACACTTATCCAAACCAAATTTAACAGAGTGGAGACGTTACACTTCACTACAGCCCCAATAAATCACACACCCACAACCATATGCGTCGCCCCCATCACCTAACCCAGTGACCATTCGACCTCACTCAAGACTGAATCTATTTCACCCCACACAGTTCAGATATTAAACACCAGACAGCATACCAACAACAAAAAACCACAAGATAATGCAACCCCCACAAATGACTGACAGAACACAACGCCACGCCACAATTACCATGAAATCCCCCCACTCACAAAAACAAAAAAAAGCATCCAAATGATAATTTCTGGTTGGGAGTAATGACGGAAGTGTATGTGGGGGGGGTTGAGGTAATATACCCTGGACGTGATATGTTCTGAGGACAATAACCGTACGACGCTACCGGCTCAGCTCCCCCCTGAGCGACCATCACTAATAGTCGCAGGCAGCAAGCAACTCATCATGTCAATCTCGAGGCTGCTGGTAGACTCCTGCTATTGTGATTTGCTTCACAGCCCTTCTTAGTATTTTAGAACAATAACCACAGATCTTCAATGGTTTTGCAACCTAACTGGTACGGATCGTCCTCCAATAACAGGACGGTCCAGCTCGATGAACATTATGCCAGGAACACGAATGAATGGAACTTTTTTCACTAGAAACGTAGGTTAGTAGCAACCAGTGCGAAAAAGCCATGGAATCATTCATTCTTCCATGAGCTGAATTGGTCCCCAGTGATGTGACTGATTCCTTGGTTCACGCATGGAGAAAACATTAGGTTGAGTAAAATAAAAATCTAGCATGAACATGTAATTCTGGAGATGACAGTGACTACGCCCATCATAGGGAGCAACATTGAAAGGGACCTCTGGCAGTCGAAGCTGATCAAGATCAGCTAATGCCCAAACCTTACCGACCCAGACTGAACCTGACCCTTAGTCAACCACAAACTCCTAGGGGCAGTCCCAACTATCTTGGGAAAATAACCTTGGGTTATCATAAGTAACCTTTGCCAGATAGAGCGGCCATCATACTACCCGAAGATCATGCTTCCCCAAAGATCTCAACGACAATGGAAGCCTGGGCACCGCACCATCTTGTCAGCAATTCGCCAACCAACAACACCTAGCCTTAAAAGCTGTGAGGAGGCAAGCTGTTACAGTAGATATACCTTGAAAGTCTGGGTCGCCAGCTTCGTGGGTTTCGTCTGCTTACTATCAGCTTTGTAGGCGATCGTCATTGTTCGTCCATTACCGAGGTTAATGACGAACCGGATGTTGTTTGTACAATGACCCAAGACCAGCCTGAGCACTTCATACAAACACCAGTTATTGGATGCTTTGTAGACCATGGTATTCAGCTAGGGAACACTACGTGTACCTTATAAAATTCTGGTGATTGGTTCCATTGCGATTACATATTCATGCTTGTTTGTCCAACATGTTCTGGAATTCCCTATTGGGAGTTTAAAAAAATGGTCGATCTTGTCTTTTAAAACGCCCTAATATATTGTGCATGTGAAATAGAGTAAGCTGGAATGACACAGACACTGACAACAGGGTACATTCTGACACCACACCCCAAACTAGCTGATTGGCACTGGGACAGGAAGACATGGCAAAACGTTAGCGTTGCAAAGTAACCATGTGTGCTCAGTGGTGTAGCATGGTGATCAGGGTATATCCAGCTACATCGGAATTCGCCCATTGTAACGCTAACAAAAGTTGTTTCAAGATCAAGAAATATGCCATGTTGATTTTCTTTCCATGTCGCATGATTTCAACAAACAGTCAATAGTATCTTACCTCAATTCTACTTTGTAGCTTATGGATATCTGTGTAAACATCCATAATCCAACTTACTAGCTTCTTCCCTTAACAACATCCTTCATACAAACATGGTTTGCGCTTTCCCGACTTTCTCCCTTCCTAGGATGAGAAACATGGTAGCAGGTCTTTTTTGCACATCTGACATTTTTCAGCGATAAATCACATCATGGGTACTCTGATTTAAGATGTCTACTTGAGTTATGGATTCGTCTGTTAAAAACCACATCCCCTGTGGCCGGGGGATTTCCTTGCTTGTGATTGCCACGTGTCTAGGAGACACAAAATAAAGCTGCTGCACCTTCATATTTGTCTTAAGGGGCGACTGATGTGAGGTTGTTGAGCTTTATAAAAAGGAAAGTTAGAGGTGTATTTGTTGAAGGCCCCTGCTCAACTGGGAGGAGAAAGATAATGATGATGATGGTGATGATGATGATGACAATGATGGTGGTAGTTGTGGTGAAGATGATAATGAAGATGATGAATGCAATGTTTTGCATGGGGTTATCAACCTGTTTATGTGTAACAAATCGCTGCACAAACCATCACAGTAAGTGTCAATGAAGTATTTTCCTTACTTCCTCTTCTTTTGCCTTTGCACTTCTTACGGTGCTTGGGTCCACCACTTGCAGGAAGCTTTCATTAAAAAAAAAACATTCATGTGCGTTTGCTGCAGTAGTTTCTGCAACAGTGTATTTTACAAAGAGGAGGTTGCCAACCTCATGAGAAACTTAATATCAGGCGCCTCTTACGGACTGCAACGGTTCTAATCTTTCTTTGTCTGCTCAGAGTTCAGAGACCTGCGGGAATTATACATTGCTTACTGCAAATGGGCCGAATGCATCGATGGCCCAATGCGCCTAGTGAACGTTAAAGAAGAATCATAATAATGATCATTTTATATTTTGGGGCCTATTATGGGGAAGTCTCTAACACTTCACTCCCTTACGAAAGTATCTGCTATGGGACTACCTTTAACTTCATATATATATATGAAGAACGTACCTATTTCTTTTTTTTTTTTTTTACCTACTTGACCAGTGTGTGAGAGAAATGTAACAATTACCGGTTGCAACTCAACTGCGAAAGTTTCACTTGAAATACCCGCTGCGCGCATGCGCACTTTTTTGAGTCTTTTTAAGGTATGCTTAAAAACTTGCAGAGATTTTCTAACTTTTGTGATAGGAAGCATCCTCGTACCAATCATGGGGCCGAGAATAAATTTGTTGAAAAGGGTAAATCTTTTATGGACACACTGTATTTTCTCAATGTTTAAGTGGACTGCGTGGTATTTTCCTAATGGTCGAGTGGACTACGCAATACTTTTCCAATGTTCAAGTAGATTACTGTCATCTTTCTACTTTTCACGTGGACTACGTAATATTTTGCCAATGTTCAATTGGACTACGTATTATTTTCCTAAAGCTCAAGTAAACTATTATATATATATATATATATATATATATATATATTATAATATATAAAATATATAAAATAAATATATATATATTATATATATATTTTATATATATATATGTCTATATATATATATATATATATATTTATATATATATATATATATATATATATATATATATATATATTATATATATATATATATATAAAGGTCTTCAGGTAATATCGAAATGAAGTTCGCCGAGTATTCCGCAGTGAATATGTGTATAATATGTGTATTTTCGTACCATTTAGAGTTAGGGTTAAGGTTAATGGTTAACCCTAACCCAATCCTAACCCTAACACTAATCCTAATCCTAACTCTAAATGGTACGAAAATACACATATTATACACATATTCACTGCGGAGCGTTCGGCGAACTTCATTCCGATATAACAGGTCTTCATTTAAAAACAAACATTAAGTCAATTGCTAAGTACATCCTCTTTTTTTGTATTTCTCGTCTTTTAGATGCGGGGGGGGGGGGGTGGGGGGGGGGTCGAGGAGGGGGGGGAAGTCACTGAATTTTAAAAAATCAGTTGTCTCTCCTCTTTTTTTTCAGTTGCGACCCTCTCTCTCGCAAAATTTATCAATTTGTACAGTTTTGTAGCGGATAAATTGAACGATAGATGCCCGTGATAGAATAAGATAGATTTCCGTGACAGAACGGTGCTTGTATCTTGTTTAGGAGGGTCAACAGCTCGTGAATGATCAGACATTTGTACATCGATCAACAATACAGCCACAAGGCCACCCCCCACTCTACCCACAACGATTTTGAAAAACCACCGCACCTGTGACCTCCGCCCTACAAACGACCCTAGTAACCACCGCCACAGCTCGTGATTGATCCTGGGTAAATTTGTTTCGTTTCCCTGCATTCACTGGCACAGATTTGTTGACACAGCCGTTCAAAGACGAATCGATCACGTCCTTCGTACGAACTCTATTTTCCTCTTCCAATAGGCGCTGGACATGTCACATATAAATTTAGCAGACTCGTTCTACTCACAATCTAGTTCGTTATCAGACTAATTAAGTGACGTGGCCCTAGGCCAGTTCCAGTCGAAATGTATTATCTCCTGCTATGTCTTTCATGGTTGCTGCTTTATATACAATTTATATTTAATGATGGCCTTAAACACATTAGTGAAATGTGTTTGTATCATAAATAGACAAAAGAGCATAAACTCAAGTTGAGATGCTTGTGTATCATATTTTGACAGGATCATGAACTCACCAGTTGAGATGTCTGGGTATAGCATTTTGACATACGATCATAAACTCATCAGTTGAGATGTCTGTATATTATATTTTGTCATAAGATAATACACTCACCAGTTGAGATTTCCCTGGTATCCTATTTTGACATACGACCATAAACTCACCGATTAAAATGTTTGGGTATCATATTTGATACGTCAAGGCCTAAAATCCCACCCCCTGCAGACCCAAGTAGATCAGTCCCAACTAAGATGGTTTGGCCATGTCTGCAGAATGGGAGAAGATCGTCTACCACGACAATCATAGGAAACAAAGAGCCAGGGATCCAGACCCCCAAGACGACTAAGAGTCCGCTGGGAGGACAACATTAGACAATCTTTGAAGGACCGAGGACTAGAATGGAACCAGGCCAGGTGGAAGACAGTCGATAGGATAGTCTGGCGCTCTCTCTTCCAAACCTCTACACCTCACGGTAGAAGGGGAACAACTAAGTAAGTAAGGGTATCATATTTGAACAAACGATCATAAACTCATAAGTTGAGATGTCTGTATATCATATTTTGACTAAGATCACAAACTAACTAGTCAAATATATGTGTATCTTTTTAAATTTGTTGTTCTTGTTGTTATTGTTGTTATGTTTTTTATTTGTTGCCTTTGTCATTACTTTTTGTTTTTTAAACATTCTTTAAGTTTGATTAAGACTAAGTGGACTACTTCATAATATGCCAATGTTCAAATGGACTACGTAATACTATCACAATGTTCAAATGGACTTCGTAATACTGTCCCAATGTTTAAATGGACTACGTAATAATATCCCGATGTTCAAATGGACTACGTAATACCATCCCAATGTTGAAGTGGACTACGTAATACTATCCCAATGTTCAAGTGGACTACGTAATACTATCCCAATGTTCAGATGGACTACGTAATACTTTCCCAATGTTCAAGTGGATTACTTAGTATATTCCCAATTTTCAAGTGGACTACGTAGTAGTATTTTATCAATTGACTGAACTGTGTAGTAATATTTTTAATGTTCACTTGGACTACATAGCATTTCCCCAATTTTCACGTGGACTAAATAGTATTTTCTCAATGTTTAAGTGGACTGCGTGGTATTTTCCCAATGGTCGAGTGGACTACGAAATACTTTTCCCATGTTCAAGTAGATTACGGTCATCTTTATACTTTTCACGTGGATTACATAATAGTTTGCCAATGTTCAATTGGACTACTTATATTTTTCCTACAGCTCATGTAAGCTATGTAATATTTTCTAATTGATTAAATGAACTGCATTAAATTTTTTTCAAGTGTTCAAATGGACTACGCAGTACTGTCCAAATGTTCAAGTTGACTACGTTACATCTTCCCGATGTTCACATAGATCAGGGCCGTCTTAACAGCATTGTAGGCCCTGGGAAAAGCAGTGCACTGGGCCCCTACCAGCCCTACCCACCCACGGGAATAAAAATGATGTCTTATGAACAATATGGCAGCATCCCAGCATGGGGCCCCTAGAATCGTGGGGCCCCTGGGCACTGCCCAGTGTGGCCATGCCTTAAGACGGCACTGACATAGATCCACCACTGCAGCTGGTCTTCTAACACGAAGCCTGAACCAAAGCATGCACGTGCTCTTGTTGTGGTGGCTTTTGTAACAAATTATTTTGCATGAGGAGGCTGTCAGCCTCATGAAGACCCTCTTATTACTAACCTCTTACGATTGCCTGTGAGAGCAGTAAGCTGGTTCTTTCTTTGCCCCCCCCCCCCAGGGAGCCACGGTAACTACACAGGGCTTCACTACATTACTTCTTCTACCTTTCAACTCCCAAAGGAGCATAGGGTTTCAACAAACGTACGCCAAGTCTTCCTGTCACGTGCCATCACCTCAAAGTATTTCCATGTTACCTTCATCCCCTTCATGTCTGTCTTCAGTTCTCTTTCCCATGTGTTATTTGGTCTTCCTCTACACCCCTTACCCTGAGGATTCCAGAACAGGGATTGTCTTGTAATGCTATCCATAAGTTTTGTCTATGTGTGTCCTATCCATCTCCAGCGTCGCCTTCTCATTTCACAACATTTCAATCAATCAATCAATCAATCAATCAATACCTTTAGCTCCCCAAGGAGCATTGGCCTTCGACGAACACATGCCAAGTCCTCCTGTCACGTGCCTTAAGAGCAAGTTCTGTTCACATTTCCCTCATCATTTTCACTACATTTACTACATGGTTAAGCAGATACTGTGTTTTCTTCTCAAAGTTTGTATTTTTATTTTGTGATTTAATGCTTATTTTGATGTCTTTTATCTTTGCATTTGACATGTTTCCGATTTAAGCAGAGCAAAACATTGCAGCTTTGTTATAGTTAGGCAAATGTCACATTTTAAAGATTTTTTTTCCGTATTCCCAAGTTAAAAACGATGCATTTAACATGTCATGGAATAGGGGAAGTAAATGTTGTAAAAAAACAATCCAACTTTGATCCCCTTATAGTGTCCCTTAGTTTCTTGAAGCTAATACCATGTCCGAATTTTGTCAACACAAGCAACTTGGAATTGAGGAAACTTGTTTTAAATGTGTTATCCACGATATAATTTTCCCATATAGCGTAATTCTGTTAAATATTAAAGTATCGTTTGCTATGCAAAGAGGCGTAGGCAATAATGTGCTGTTTTTTCTTGCCTATGCAAGATGTGTAATGTCGAATTGCAAGTTTATTACGGACTTTTCACAATTACATCATCACTCAATATGGTAAAATCACACGACTTATGAAATAGGGGAAGTTAGCGTTGTTAAAAAAAAATCTTATCTTTGATGCCATTATAGTGTCCCTTAACGTGCAAGGAGAAGACAGCGCTATAAGTGGGAAGATAACATCAAGAGATGGACAGGAAAGAGTCTATCAGAGTGCACCACCAAGACAAGAGACAGAAGACGTTGGAGATCCATTACAGCCAACCTTCGTTGTGGAGATGGTAACTGATGATGATGATGAGTGTCCCTTAGATTGTTGAAGCAAATACCATGTCCTCATTCAGCCATGGTACTATTTATAGAACAATTTGTGATGTCCTCAATCTCTCAAGAGAAGCAGCTTGGGAATTGAGGAAACTTGTTTTAAATGTGTTATCTCCCATATATCGTGATTCTGTTTAATGTTACATTTTTCGTTTGCTTTATGCCTTGTTAGTGGCGTAGGCGATCATGGTGCTGATTTTTTTTTTTTTTTAATTTGTCAAATTAATTGGTTTTATAATGGACGTCTCATTATCTATATCCATCACAAAACACAGTTGAATTACATGTTACCCCCCTAACCCAACCTTGTGGTCGGGCCATCTTGTCGCAAGCAGGCTTACGGTATAGGGCTAAGGTTAGTGTAAAAGTATAGGTATTCCCATAGGCATAATATTTGCCGGAAGGGAGTAAAGTGTAAGAGACTTTCATACAACTACAACCAGGTCTCCACAGCATCAAGAGATGGGTTTTCGGGTTAGGACTGGACAGAAAATAATAACGCTAACACTAACCGTAACCCTAACGATAACTCTTGTTTGCAACGAAGTAAATTCAAGGCCCACCGTAAACTGGGATTCAACCCACACTACTTACTAATAGGAAAGACCCAGGAGAGAAGAAATAGATGGAAGTACTTAGACCGACTTAACCAGGATGCAAGGTACAATGTTAGAAGACATAAGTTTCGTTAGCTAGATCATTAAACTACTAAATTAGCTAACCTGACAAAGATATCTCGTTAAACCGTACAAATTGCCAATAAAACGTAATGTTCTCCCACTCTCCGCTTGTCAGTTTGAGTTTTTGTCTTTACTACTTAATTAGTCGTTCTTCTTCTATCCTGGGGTGTAGAGATTTGCCAGAGAGAGCGCCACACTATCCTATCGGCTGACTTCCTCATGGTCTGGTTCCAATCTAGTCCTCGGTCCTTCAGAGAATGTCTAATTGTGTCCTCCCGGTGAACCCTGAGTCGTCCTGGAGGTCTGGATCCCTGGCTTTTAGTTTCTTATATTTGTCGAGGTACCCGATCTTCTCCCATTCTGCAAACATGGTCAAACCATCGAAAGTGGGACTGTTCTACTTGGGTTTGCGAGTTTTTAAAACCACTTTCATTTACGATTACCTGATCTTTGTGTATTTGTCACGTTTCGAATCTTTGACGCTCAAAGCCTGTGTGTTCCACTCAATGTAGAGCTGAAACAACTTGTAATATCGTTCAGATTTATATTTTTGTAAAATCGTTCACAGATTTATATTTTTGTAAAAATCGTTCACAGATTTATATTTTTGTAAAATCGTTCACAGATTTATATTTTTGTGTGAAATGTATGACAAGTTACTGATTAATAACAACTGGCTCTCCATGTTAGCATAGTGGTTAGTGCACTGGCTTCCTTTGCTCAGTGGTGGTTCTATGGTTCGATCCCCCCCCCCCCCCCAGATGAGGTGAGGATTCTTTTTTTTTAGCCAACAAACGGCTCCTGGGTCGACCCAGCCCCAATTGGGTACCAGAGCAAACTTCTGTGAAAGTTAAGCGGGACGGCCGGCGTGATGCTGACCACATCACCTGCTAGTGTGCCGATGGTCAAGAAAATATGTGGGCCTAACACCATATTCCAATATGCCTCAAATGGTGTGTAACGGGATCCCTCTCCATATTAATTTTATGAAATATAATGAAAGGACCTTTTTTTATTTTCTGCTTTTTATTGCATTTGATTAATAATAGCAATGAAAGGTTAGGCGTCCCCATAGCAGATAAGGCAGTAGGGAAGTGAAGTGTTAGAGACTTTACCATACTACTTCCAACTTTTTTTTTTGAAGTGAGGTGACTAGTTCCTTTCCTCGCTACCTTTTCCTTCCCTAACTCAAGAGCAGAGCCAAGTACAGCTGGGTACGCTAGAAGGCGATGCTACCTGGTTTCGATCCCGGAACCTGGTAATTGTGTAGCGAGAGGAAAGCCGCCTAAAGTGATGCTTAAAACTTGTCTTCCCTCCCTCCCCCCCCCCCCCCACCCCCCCCCCCCCCCCCCCCCCCCCCCCCCCCCCCCCCCCCCCCCCCCCCCCCCCCCCCCCCCTCCACCCCCCCCCCCCCCCTCCACCCCCCCCCACCCCCCTCCCCAACTTGTCCTGCCCCCCCCCCCCCCCCCCCCCCCCCACTCTTTTATTTTTTTCTAATTCTTTCCTTTTTTCTCTTTTTTCCTCTCATTTCCCTTTCCCCTTTTTTCTTCCCCCCTTCCTTTTTGTTTTTGTGTGCTTATTCCAATTCAGGACTTCCTAACCGGAAGTGAATCGATTCTTGGGGTCAGTGAAAAGGTCAAGGTAGTCCCCACAGCAGATACTGCCGTAGGGGAGTGAAGTGTTAGAGACTTCACATCTAGATCAGCTCCCTTCCCCCCTGCCTTTTCCTTCATCAATTCAAAGCACAGAATCAGGTACCCATTTACAGCTGCGTAGACTGGAGCGTGTCGGTACCGTGATTTGAACCCGGCACCTCTGCAGCGAGAGACTAAGAGCTCTAACCACTCTGCCAGTTGAGATCAGCGCTCTAACCACTCTGCCAGTTGAGATCAGCGCTCTAACCACTCTGCCAGTTGCGATCAGTGTACATGACCCTTAACAGTTAAAATGTAACAATTTTAAATATGCATTTATTTATTTATTTTTTTTTTATACGAAGGCGTCCGTACCTTCATCGGCCAATCAGAGCTGTCCCACTGCACAAACGTGGTTAACGAGCCCTGTTCTAATAGGAAAGTTAAGGTAATTCTACAGACCTAAAGGCATGCGCTCTAATATAACCGACTAGGTTGAACGGGACGCGCCTCGTCAAAACGAGGCAAAATTTTATTTAAAAAAAAAAAATTTGAAAGTTTTGCTTTAAGGTCTAGTGATTTCGGCTGAGTAATTTTAAATTGGTATTCAGTGACCTCACATAACTGTTGTAGGATTATATACTGAAGCACATTAAAAACGCACCACCTGTATAATCCAGGAACAGAGTGTAAAATGTAAATATAAGTGTGTACAAGTTTACATATTTGGAATCTTTATTCATTTTCCTATGAATCCATGCTGGTCATTAATTTGTACATTTAATTGTTATGAAATTCGTTGCATTCTGTGCAGGCAGGGGTGAAAACCAAAAATACAAAAAAATGCACGTGCGTTATCCTGCTGGAGAAGCTGCAAGTCTGGATAAATTGTGAACGCAGGAGCAACCAGTGCATCCAGAACCTCATCTCGATATGTCACAGCATTAACATTTCCACGGAAGACGTGAAGAGGCAAGCGATGGTGAAAACTGAATCCTCCCCAAATGGGAATACTGCCACCGCGAAATCGGTTGACACAGCAATCTGCAAAGCGCTCTTCACACCGTCGCTAAATCCGCATACGTCCATCTGAAAAGGATATGTTGAATCTGTTCTCGTCTGTGAATAGGACAGCATTCCACTGCAGTCTAGTCCATCTGATATGTTGCTCTGCCCATTGCAGGCGCTGCTAACGATGTCTGTGAGTCAAGTTTGGCCCAACATAAGGTCGTCTTGCAGTAAGGCCTGTATCTCTGAGTCGTCGTATGACTGTCATTCGAGAGACTTGCCCATGTCTACCCACTATTGCTCTTGCTGTTTGACTTGCCGGGAGAGTACGATTCCTTAGGTGACTCAGCACAATATGACGATCTTGCGCAGTGGTAGTAACTCGTGGTTGGCCACTCCGAAGTCTATCCCGGGCACTGCCAGTGGTTCCGTAACGTTCATTGAGACGTACAATAGTGCTGTGGTGGCAATTCATCCTTCTGGCAATGGCCCGCGAGCTCATTCCGGTCTCCAACATACCAATGGCTCGTTGGCGGTCGTTTTCAGATAGTCGTGGCATTTCAAGCACATGTACTGGGTGTTTTGTCTCAACGGCCTTTTTATACCGAGTATACTGCCACAACGTGTACACATTTTCAGGGTCATAGCTGTTGGGAATCGTGTTGCACGTGTAACTTTCATCGTTTTCATGTAGTCTGTACACACACCCGTGGGTTGAATCTTGGACTTTCCATTCCAGCAGCCATTCGCTCTCTACCTCATGGCAAACACGGGGAAAATCCATTCCCACACTTTTTTGTGCCAGCTTCTCGGCATCAGTATATATAATAGTGGTGCGTTTTTAATGTGCTTCAGTATATTATGAGTGTCACGAGTAGCCAAATTTGGACTGAGTGAATCTCAGTTCACTTCAGACTTCGGACAGTTTGACCATTCAGACAAGACTGTAATCACGACGGTCTTTGTGTTCACAGGAGTTACATAGAACAGTTTATGATTCATATGCGTGGTCAAGTGATATATAGTGTGGTGTACGTAGTGTGAGTATATATGGAAATTATGCGATGTATATTAATAACATATATATTTATGCATAATCATTACCCTTCCGTGCCCCCCCCCCCCCTTTTTCCTCCCAAAGGAGCTTAGGCCTTCAACAAACTCATGTGAAGTCCTCCTGTCACGTGCCATGAGCTCCAGGTCTGTCCCCGTGATCCTCAACATTTATATTTCCGTCTCCAGTTCTCGTCATGTTTTTTAATCTACCTCTCTAACCCCTGGCCATTCCAGAACAAGGACTCCTGATAATGCCATCAACAGGTTTCCTTAGTGTGTATCCTGCCATTGCCAGCGTCTTCTTTTCACCTTTTTTACAGTTTCCCGTTCATATTAACATTGCTTACTTTTTCATCCCAATGGTTTACACCAACTGCATCTTAAAAGTTTATTATTCACTGTGATTGTCATGGTCTTCATTGGCCTTATCGGTTCTCATAGTGCAAGGAGCTACCACTGTAACTGGTCGCCTTGCAGGAAGCCTGAACCGAAGCAATCATTTGATTTTGCAGCTGTGGTCCTGTAACCATTTGTTTTACATGATGTGGTTGCCAGCCTCATACAAACCTCTTAATAGTCGACACTTGCGCCATGCTTGTAGGTACTGTAGTTTTATTCCTTCTTCATTCTCTTTAGAAACCACAAGAAACTTCTCTGGGTATCCACTAGTATCAATCAATCAATCAATACCCTTTAGCTCCCCGAGGGGGCATAGGTCTTCAACAAACACATGCCAAGTCTTCCTGTCCTGTGCCATCCGCTCAAGTTCTTTCCATGTTTTCCTCATCATTTTCACCTCTGTATCAAGTTCTCTTCTCCATGTGTTTTTTGGTCTACCTCTGCCTCTCTTTCCCTGTGGATTCCAGAACAAGGACTGCCTTGTAATGCTATCAACAGGTTTCCTCAATGTGTGTCCTATCCATCTCCAGCTTCTTCTTCTTCTCAACTCTTGTTCCACTGGCACTTGTCCACGAGTATGGATACACTTAATTTATTCTTCTTCTTTGGTCCTTGGCCATTGACTGACAAAGCAATCAGTGACCATCCTGACTAGTGGCGCCTTGTAGGGCAGCAACAAGCTGTCTTCATTTTGCTCAGTCGACAGCCATCCTTCGTGTGGTGTCCCAGCTCTGGTTCATGCGCTGCATCTCTGCCTCCACAGATTGCCACCAGGTAGCTTTTGGCCGTGCTTGCTTTCGCTTTCCTTGTGGAGTCCATAGCATGGCTGTTCTGGCGTTGGTGTCAAGGTCTCTTCTGAGGATGTGGCCAACCTAATTCCACCGTCTACCCATGGAGCGTCTGTCTTCATGGTGGCTCCGAATTAGCAGTACTTAGTTGGTGATGATGTTTGCCCAGAAAATTCGAAGAATTTTCCTTAGTCAAGATAGTGGAAATAGGACTTAATTTATTACCCCTGTACCATGTTCTATCTTCTGTACATTTTCCCCCTTGGTTTTTTTTTTTTTTTACTTTTTAAATGAATTATTTTCATTCAGACTAACATTGTTCGCACACAAGCCGCAGCTGAAGCATCTACCGTTTAAGTCCTTTGATACATTTTTGGTTTATAACTATCGTCAGTTGCACAAACAATACATTGTCAGTGGCTACATCCACATCATCAACAAAGTAGCTATATACATCTACGTTTGCACCACCGGATCTTTATCTATGCAGCAACTAGACACCCCATTAAATGTAAAAAAAAATGTTTGAACATGAAATATGGAAAGAAGGTTGAATTGAACTATAATGGGACTTATGTTCGAAACGGGCTTTAAAAAAAAGAAGTCAAAGACGCGGTAATAAAGGGTCGATCTATAAGAAAGATAGCAAGAAGAAAGATGGCAAGAAGAAAGATAGCAAGAAGAAAGATAGCAAGAAGACAGATAGCAAGAACAAAGATAGCAAGAACAAAGATAGCAAGAACAAAGATAGCAAGAAGAAAGAAGTCAAGAACAAAGATAGCAAGAACAAAGATAGCAAGAACAAAGATATCAAGAACAAAGATATCAAGAACAAAGATAACAAAGATAGCAAGTAGAAAGATAGCAAGGAGAAAGATAGCAAGTAGAAAGATAGCAAGTAGAAAGATAGCAAGAAGAAAGATATCAAGAACAAAGATATCAAGAACAAAGATAACAAAGATAGCAAGAAGACAGATAGCAAGAAGAAAGATAGCAAGTAGAAAGATAGCAAGTAGAAAGATAGCAAGTAGAAAGATAGCAAGATGAAAGAAATCAAGTAGCAAAGATAGCAAGTAGCAAAGATAGCAAGTAGCAAAGATAGCAAGTAGCAAAGATAGCAAGTAGCAAAGATAGCAAGAAGATAGATAGCAAGAAGATAGATATCAAGAAGAAAGAAAACAAGAAGATAGCAAGAAGTCCACGCCTCTGACAAGACCCGAGTTGGCCAGAATCTACGGCCACTTCATTGAGTCACGTGACTTGTGCTGCGCCAAGTAAATTGATTTTCTGTCACGTGAAGCTTTTGGTCAGTGAACTACAATCACGAAACCTAATCTGTTGAAAGATGGGAGGGTGGTGGTGGTGGTGGTGGTTTGGGGGGGGGGGGGGGGGGGGAGAAAGAGGAACGATGAGATGAATGCGAGTAAATTTGTGTTTTACACCAGAAAATGTTTACGCCGTCTGAAGGTGGTCGTCTTCCGGTCGATCACGTTTTGCCGAACAATTACGTGTGGTGACCTGGTAGATATCCTCAGGTGACGGAAAGTGGAAACGTAATAAATTTTAAGCAGGAAAAGTTTGGACAAGCATTTAAAAGCGGATGTATCCCTCATGAATAAAGCACTGTTTTCCGCGTTTGCGGTAAAAACATACTAGCTAGCTCACAAACAAAAAATCACTTGAATCTTGAACTGTATGAGATATTAACGTGATCTTTTCTTTGAAGTGAAGTTAAAAATGATTTAAATATAATTTAGTTTGAATTTCAAACAGCTCTGTCGATGGAATTGTAGAGCGCAGATAATCCCAACAAACGTTACATATTGTCTGTACTTATTCTAAATTATGAATGAACTAGCAAAAACCCGCCGACGTTGGCAGGTTCTTAATTATAGTGTTTTGTTTCTGTTGCATGTATTACAGACAGGTACTATCACTAATGTGGTCATTTCATTGCAGGCGACCGTCATTAGATACTGTTACGAGTCTTTTATATAGGCCTATTGTTAATGTTAATTTTGTAGTAACAGGATGGTTCCTGTGGCCAAGATGACGTTTAGGGTAGTGTTATGAGTAAAATTAATAACATATCTGTCGATATCAAATACGGCTCGACAGGTAGTCATATTTGTTTATGACCGGTAACTCTTGGTTACAGGAAGTACGTCATTTCTTTTTGGGCCGAGTAGCAGAAGTCTACGGTTGCTGTCTGCAAAAGTCAGCGATCTTTCGGGTCTTTTCTGTATGTTTTCAAGGCAGGCGGACGCATGTGTGTTGAGCTCCTAACTATTATACTTCACTACAGATTCCTAAAGTGTTCGACCTCTAGATCACCCATACACCTCCGTGGGCTGATGCTAGATTATTGTATGAAAGGAATTCTTATTATTGTGAAAGTGAGTAAATAAAATATTGCGAAAACCTGTCAAGGACAGCGTTTTAGTGACAGACGACATGGAAGTTTACTGAGGACTGCATTTCCATATTTAGCCAATGTATTGTATGGCTTTACTGAAGAGACTTGAGGAGCATCGTTTGTGATAATAAAATGTATATTTGAATCGTCCAACCTGGCCTTCGTGGTAATATTATTCGTTAGTGGAGATAGGCTGTGTGCGGGGTTTACTTTGGATACCCCTAATTGGACTTGGTCGGAGTAGCTGTAATACTCATTGAATAATATAAACACCCCGTAACAGCTAAAAAATGGAGGCAGCAAGCCGGGATCTGAGCTACATATAAATGGGAGCCTCAAGCCAGAGATCCTGAAGTAAATGTTGATTGTTTCAAGTCGTTGGATTTCATTTTCATTCAAATATCAAAAATTTCCTTGATTGAGACAGGAAGTTCTAAGTCTAACCCTGTTCGCTGCACTGCTCATGGATCATTTGTTCACTAACGCAGAGATCGTTACCAGGAGGAGTTTTTTTCATATAAGCAGATAAGTATATTTATTGCTACATGCAGTGTGGAACTTGAAAAATCTGGTTTGACATGGTTCTTTTTTTCATGTTATATGTACTTCGGTGTTTTTATGTTTTTGTATTAGTGGGAGGTTGGAAAGGAACTATGAATTTTTTCAATACCTCGTATGTATGGTCGAGAAAATTCATGGTCTTTCTGTAGGGTTTGGTTAATTATTTTCTCAACTAGTGGGGCCGGCATTACAAAGCTGTGAGTTATCTACTGCTATTACTATTACCATTGTTTGTTAGTTGTAAAAGTACTGTTAATTGGCAAGTTTGTATTTGTCGTAAAGTTCATTGTAATTTTATTCAGTTTTTCTTTATTATTGTTTGTAACATTGTTCATCTTACCTTGCTATCCTTCAGTTATTAGATGTCATACATGTTGTAAACTAGTGCTTGTTTTGTCATAAGTGTGATAGAGCTGCATTTTGTTCATTTATTCTATAATTCATACATTTCTGTCTTAATTGACTATTTGCATTATCTTCATTTAGCTCTTGTCACTGAATTCAGTCATCTTATTCGTATTCATTGTTTTGCTCCTATATTAACATCTATTATTACTTGCAGTTGGGTGATTTTGAGTGGTGAAATAATTATTGCTGGTATTGCTCACAAATTCATTATATAATATTTGCATTATTGTTTGGCTATTGGAAAGCACAATAATTGTGAATCATGGCTACCTTGGATTATTTTATTAAGACTAGAAAAGAATTTGGTATGGAAGGTGAGGCTTTAAGGGAATATGCATCCACTGAGTATGAAAAAGAATTAAAAAGGTTGGAAGCCAATGAACTCACGGATCAAAGAAAATTAGAGAGAGATGAGAAGAAGAGAGCTGAAGAATTACAACTGGCTGAAAAAAGGGAGAGAAGAAGAATTAGCTGAAAAAAGGAGAAAAGAAGAATTGGCTCTTGAACAAGAGAATAAAAGAAGAGAATCTGAATTTGAAGAAAAAAAATTGGCCTATGCTCAGGCTCAAGCTCAGGCTGAAATAGAGGCACAAAAAGCTCAGGCTGAATTAAAAACTCAACAAGCTCAGATAGAAATCAGAGCACAACAAGAGCTTAGATTGGCAGAAATTGAGTTAGAAAAATTGAGACTGCAACAACCACAGGTTAATCCTATGATTAAGGAAGCTGGAAAAAAAGACCATGCTTCCACTTTTAAGCTCATTTTGCCAAAATTTAACTCAAATATCGACGATATTTCATGCTTCTTAAATAGATATGAAACATATTGCCAAGAGTTTAAAATTGATAGAGCTACCTGGTCTAGTAGGCTCATGAATTTATTGGTGGGTGTGGCACTTACTGCAGTCTGTACTATGGATGATCAGACTAGAAAGAACTATGAGGCTGTAAAAGCCTTGTTGTTAAAGAAGTATCAATTGGATGAAAATGGTTATAGGATGAGATTTAAATCATTTTTTTCCAAATTCAGCAAAAGATTTTACTGAATTTATCTCATCTATTAAACTTTACTTTTCTAGATGGGTGGATCTGTCAAAAATTGAAAAAACATTTGAGGGGCTATCTGGTTTGATTCTTAGAGACAAGGTTTTGTCTTCAATTAGTGGCGACGTTTTGTCATTTCTACAGGAAAGAAAACCTGAAACTTTTTCTAATATGGAAATTCTTGGTCGTCAATTTCAAGTCGCACATCCGGGTAGGAATCTAAGTAAAAATAACATTAAGGATTCCTTGCCAGTGGCATCTGCTAGGACTATAATTCACCTAGGCAGAAATCAAACAGTATAGACAAAAACTATCGAGTGAACAGAGATCATGACTTTGGCACTAACTGGGGCAGATACAATTTTAACAGAAAATCACAACAGCCTCAGAGAAATTATAACTTTTACAATGATGATGGATATTTTCATCAACAATCATCATTCAGGCCTAATGATTATCAGAACAGAGGAGGATATAATTACAGATCAGGCAGAGGACAAAGGTCATTTTACAATAATAATGACAATTCATTTAATAACAGTACAATGACTTTAGACACTCAATTTACCCTGAACGTTCAAATGCTGCCGTACATGTTGGTGACAATAATCCAGTTCAGATTAATAGTGGTTTAGCTCATGCAAATGCATGTAGTGTTGATTTATCCAACAGTACTAATTGTTCTGAATGTAACTTTTTGTTTCAGCTGCAGGGAGTCCCAAGGCTTCTATGTGGACATCCGTTACCAGTCATGTACTCATATGATGGTATAGTTTCACTGGTTCTTATTAAAGGCTTTGTGAACAACCAACTTGTGTCACTTTTGAGGGACACAGGTTGTACTACGATTGGTGTGCGCAGGTCGTTGGTGGATCAGTTGGATTACACAGGCAGGGAGGTGAAATGCATTACATTTGGTGGCACAGTGGAATACTATCCAACTGCAGAAGTATTTTTGGATACCCCGTTCTTTACAGGGAGAACTCTCGTGTGCCTGTTGAATAATCCTATTGCAGGAATAACCTTGGGAAATATTCCTGGTCTTCGTGAATGCACTAAGGAAGATATTGAAAAATTGGAACAACAGCATCTGATAAGTGCAAATGCTGTTACAACCAGAGCTCAGACACGTGCTGAGATGCATAATCTGAACCAAATTCATAATGAGGAAGATGAGGTGATGAATGATGAGGATGAGACTACGGAGTTGGTGAACGATGAAGAGCATGGTAATGATAAGGAAAATAATGATGAGCAGCAGGACGATGATGATAAATTACTGGTGGAACTGATTGATAAGGAGTCATTCATTCAGAGACAAAATGATGATGATTCCTTAAAGAAATTTTTTCAGGTTGCAAAATCAGATGATGTGATGTTTGATGATAATGCTAAACATTGGTACACTTTAAAGAATGGCATTTTAATAAGAAATTTTCAAGATGGTACATCTGTGAAAAAACAGATCATGGTACCAGCTTGTTTTCGACCATTCGTTTTACGTCATGCTCACCATATTAATTGCGCAGGTCATTTAGGAATTGCAAGAACAAAACAGAGTTTTGTCGCATTTTTTTTTTTTTTGGACTGGTGTGACAAAGGATGTCAAAACGTTTTGTCGAACATGCAAAGTTTGCAAGGTGTGGAACCTAAAAGGCCTAAACATAATGCGCTTATCCAGGCTTCAGATATTTCTTTGCGGCCCTTCGCAAAAATGGCTATTGATCTTATTGGTCCATTAAAGGTCACGTCAGCTAGAGGTCACAAATATGTGCTGACCTGCATTGATATGTGCACCCGCTGGCCAAAAGCGATACTTCTTAAGTCCATATCAACTGTTGACGTCGCGGATGCGCTATTTTTAATTTTCAGCAGATTGGGTTTTCCCGAAAACATTTTGTCAGACAAGGGAACTCAATTCGTCTCTGACGTAATGAAACAGGCGATGAAAGAGTTCGATATTGATCGTTCTCTTAGCTTTCTCTAACATTGAGTGTTTAATTGTCTACTCTGTGGCACAAACCTGGGTGATATATTAGTTCGAACTCACAGTGAAATTTGATGATTCCATCTTTTCACTCCAATGATGTCTAGACTCACACAACGTAAATAATGCAAACTTCGTTTCCATTATTTGACGGGGCGGGGGGGGGGGGGGGGGTGTAATAAGTAAAACTCATAACATATCTGTCGATATCTAATACGGCTCGACTGGTAGTCATATTTGTTTATCACCTGTGACCCTTGGTTACAGGAAGTATGTCATTGCCTTTTGGGCCGAGTAGCAGAAGTCTACGGTTGCTGTCTGCAAAAGTCAGCGATCTTTCGGGTCTTTTCAGTGTGTTTTCAAGGCAGGCGGACACATGTGTGTTGAGCTCCAAATTTTATTCTTCACTACAGATTCCTAAAGTGTTCGACCTCTAGATCACCCATACACCTCCGTGGGTTGATGCTAGATTATTGTATGAAAGGAATTCTTATTATTGTGAAAGTGAGTAAATAAAATATTGTGAAAACCTGTCAAGGACAGCGTTTTAATGACAGACGACATGGAAGTTTACCGAGGACTGCATTTCCATATTTAGCCAATGTATTGTATGGCTTTACTGAATAGATTTGAGGAGCATGGTTTGTGATAATAAAGTGTATATTTGAATCGTCCAGCCTGGCCTTCGTGGTAATAGTATTCGTTAGTGGAGATAGGCTGTGTGCGGGGTTTACTTTGCATACCCCTAATTGGACTTGGTCGGAGTAGCTGTAATACTCATTGAATAATATAAACACCCCGTAACAGGTAGTAAATTCTCAGACACCGCATCCAGCCCACACCACTCAGAACGAATGGAGTCACAATGGTCGAAATGGACGATATATACTTTATTTAGGACGGCACACAGCTCCACAACTAAATAGTTCAAGGCAACATAGAATGGCAGATAATATGCAGAAAACGATATACTGTAGGCAGTCAGTTCATGTCAGGAACGCTGTCCTTTAGTTCTCAATATGATATATTTCTATGAAGACTCGACACTGAGCAATTATACTTCTGGTCAATACAGATAGCTAGATAACTAGATACATCTCACCAAAGATCTTGATGTATTAGTGATAACTGTAAGCACGATATGCTTCTAGTTCTTGCGTCCCCTTGAACAAGCGAAGCATTCTTGAGTAATGTCCCTTCATCATGAGAGACTGTTCCAATCATAGCATAAAACAAGATTTAAAAAATCAATATGTCACATTCTTTTGAAATTAACAATAAATGGGTGTTTATGCACATAAACTACGTATGACAACTGTTCAAAAGGTCGAAGACATCCCTGTAATGAGCTGAGCAAAAAGAGGTAGAACGTAACATTGGCGATATGAGCATTCATCGTCATCAGGTGCCGAGTGAACCGATCAATATCTGTAAGTACTGTCAAAAGAGTCCTTGAGCGATTTCTTTCAATTTAAGATGAAACAGTTACGATCGTTCTCAGCCTTGGCATTCATCCCAGAGCGTTTGTACATTCATTACTTGCACAGCAACGATACATCTGGAAATTTCTGTCAACATCAGCATTGTCAGCAAAAAGTTCATAAGGAGTGGAATGTTCCATAGGTCACCATGTTAAGAAGTCAGTTAATAGGTTAGCTGTAACCTCACAAGGTACTTGCATCTGCCGTGTTGTCAGGTGATAGTGAGTCTTTTACACAACGTGAAAACACATCCGCGACAACGTTCTTATTGCCCTTGACGGCACGAAAGTCATATTCGTAGACAATCATCGAATTCCTGCATAAGTGTACCATCGATTCCCGATCCACAGGCGTCGACTCTAAGGATAAAAAGTAATCGAGCATCAGGCAATCTCAAAATTGGCGATTTAAAAAAAAATAACACTTAAGTATATCTAAATAAACATTACCCAAATGTAACCAAACAATCCCACTTGGAGGGTCCTTTCTTAATAAGACAGAACTGAAGTAATTTCTAAAACATTAGGCGAAAATGTCCTATAGAATCCGACAAGACCCAACAAATAGCGAAAGCAGTATAAGGTTTTGCTCTGTCCGACAAATGGACTTGCCAATAACCTTTAGACAAATCAATATTACTGAAAAAAATAGCCGTAGATAATCTATACAATGGAGAATCTAACAAAAGAAGATGTACAGCATAGAAAACAGTATTTAAATAGTCAAAGTATAGTCTCAAGATGTTTGCATTCTACAAAACAATGACCCTATAACATGTGTCACATTATTAGCCTCATCATAAGTACCCATGGGATACAAAACCTCTGGTACATGAGTATTGGGAAGAAAACATTGACGTCCCTTTATAGGAACAAGTATGAAGTTATTATATTCTGTAAATGGTGTAACAAGACCTGTAGCGCCTGAAGAAAGAAACAATATTGTTAAAACTGCCACAATACCCAATGTAGTGGCCAGTACATACCACATGAAGTCATGGTATGTCAGCATCTGAAAGAAAAAATCTGAAATAATAATATCCTTGAAGTTCCTAAAGGACAAGGAAAAATCATATAGTAAAAAGACAATGGAAAAAAGGAAAACCAACAGCCAAATATATAGTTTTGACTGAAATGTATACAACCAAATTAAATTTGACAAACGATTAACCTCGACATCAACAATGCCAGGTATCACATCATCACTGATGGATGTGGTTGGTCCCATATCATCAACATTGTTATCAGCAATGCTTGGTATCACATCATCCATGATGGATGTGGTTGGTCCCATATCATCAGCTCCCAGTTATTCACTCGAGTCATAATAGACATCTGATGATTCCTCAATAGTTTGGAAATCAACAAGGGACTCCTCAATGATGGGAGGAAGAAATTTTGTAATATCACCATCATCATCACTTAGAACTGTGCACTCTGAGTCCGATCATATGACCGTACATGCACCTGCCTAAGAGCTTGTGCTCTGGTATTATCAGCTTTGGCAATATGTACATGTTGTTCCCATCTCAAAATATCATCATTAGTACATTCGTGAAGTCCAGGAATATTTCCCAGGGTTATCCCAGCAATTGGTTTGTCCAACAGACATACTAGAGTCCTGCCTGTAAAATAAGGGTATCTAAAAATACATCTGCAGTTGGATAATATTCCACTGTGCCACCAAAAGTAATGCACTGGACTTCTTCGCCTGTGTAATCAGCAGGGTCCACTAATGATCTTTGAACCCCACAGTGGCGGATCCAGTGTCCCCGAGTACCGAAACAAGTTGGTTGTTCGCAAAACCCTTATCAAATACCACTGATCCTGTCCCATTATAAGAAGACATTACTGGTAAAGGGTGTCCACACCGGAGCCTAGGCAATCCCTCTGGCTGAAACAAAGAATTACATTCAGAACAATTTGTACTGTTGGATACGTCTACACTGCATGCATTTGCGTGTAAAACAACATTGTTATTTTGGACTGTATTATTGTCGCTTTGATGCACAATTGCATTAGAACGTTCAGAATTTCTAGAACGTCGAAAGTTATTGTTCTGTTGAGAACTTCTGTTGTTGTAATAATTGTCATTATTTCTATAACCTGACATTTAGCCTCTGTTTGACTGGTAATTATATCCACCTCTGTTCCAATCACTGTTAGGTCTGAAAGATGATTCATGAGGTGTTTATCCGTCATCACATGAATGGAAATTCCTTTGAGGTTGTTGTGACCTATTATTAAAATTATACCTCCCTCTAAAGGTTCCTTTATTATTGTCTCGATTACATCGAAAATCTCTGTCCATGCTATATGATCTTTGTCTGGGTGGATTATAGATCATAGTTATGGCTGATGCCACTGGCAATGAATCCTTTATGTTATTCCTGCCAAGATTTCTTCCAGGATGTGCAATTTGGTACTGTCGTCCCATATTTTTTTTCAGCAGCCAAAGTCTCAGGCTTTCTCTCTAGTAAAAAGGACAAAAAGTCACCACTGACTGAAGACAGTACTTTGTCTCTTAAAATTAAGTCAGTCAGCCCTCAAAAGTGTTATCAATCTTTGACAAATACACCCATCTAGAAAAGCAAAGTTTAATTGAAGAAATGAATTCAGCAAAATCTTTAGCTGAATCAGGCAACAATGATTTCAGTTTCAATCTGTACCCATTTTCTTCCAGTTGATACCTTTTTAATAGCAAAGCCTTCACAGCATCATAATCATTTCTAGCATGATCATCCATAATGCAGATTGCAGTAAGAGTTTCACCCACTATTAAACTCATCATCCTGCTAGGCCATGTAGCTCTATCAATTTTAAACTCTTGGCAACATGTCTCATACCTATTTAAAAAGCATGAACTGTCATCGATATTAGAATTAAATTTGGGCAAATTAAGCTTAAAAGTAGAGGCATGGTCTTTTTTCCAGCCTCCTCAACTACTGGGTTCGTCTGTTTAAGTTGGACTTTAAATGTTTCCAACTCAAGTTCTGCCATTCTTTGAGCATATGCTAATTTTTTGTCATCAAGTTCATATTCTCTTCTTTTATTCTCCTCCTCAAGTTTATATTTCTCTTGCTGAAAAGCTAATTCTTCCTGTCTCTTCTTCTCAGATAATTCTAATTCTTCCTGTCTTCTCTTCTCAGATAATTCTAATTCTTCCTGTCTTCTCTTCTCAGATAATTCTTCCTCTCTTTTCTTCTCCTCTCTATCTAAGTGTCTCTGTTCTCTGAGCTTATTGGATGCATACGTTTCTAAAGCTTCACCCTCCAAATCAAATTCCTTTCCAATTTTTACAAAATACTCCAATGTAGCCATAATTCAATATTATTGTGACTCCAATTTGTCCAATAATAAATCAAATGATTTAAAATATAATGGGAGCAGTATTAGCAACAATTATTTCACCACTCCAGATCAATCAACTGCATGAAATTACAGATGTTATTGAAGGAGCAAAAAATAAAGATACGAACAAAATCACAGTATACAAAATTACAGTAGAAAGAGCCAACTCAAGATAATACTAATGAATAAACCAAGGCAGAAATTGATGAATTATAGAAAAATGAAAAAACAAAATCGGCTCTACCACATTTATGACAATACAAGAACGATTTCACAACATATAATACATCTAATAACTGAATGATAGCAAGATTAAATGAACAGATTTACAAACAATAATGGAGAATGAACCAAATAAAATACAATTAACCTGACAACAACTACAAATTTACAAATAAACAGGACAAAACAACTAACACTAATGGTGATGGTAATCTCAATAGTAGTAGTAAACACACAGCTTTGTAATGCCGGCCCCACTATCTGAGAAAATCATGAACCAAACCTAAAGACCAACCAATAATTCACGACTATGGGAGTGGTATTGTGAATTAATGGATCCCTCGCCAACAAACCCGACTATCTCACAGACATGTAAATACAAATATACATATAACATATAAAAAAAAAGAACCCTGTCAAATAAGATTCTTCAAGCCATACACTGTATGTATCAATAAATATACTTATCTGCGATATGAAAAAAATTTCTCCTGGCTTCAACCTCTGGCTCAGGGAATGACGATTCACATACAGTGCTTGACCAGGGTTTGACTTAGAACACCGGCTTGTAGCCGATCAACACCGCCGTCTTGAAAATGTAGCCCATCGACTTGAAAAATTACTGCACCAACATATGTTCAGATCCCGGCTTGGGGCGTCCAAAATTATAGCTGTTACGAGTCTTTTATATAGGTCTATTGTTAATGTTAATTTTGTAGTAACAGGATTGTTCCTGTTGCCAAGATGACGTCTAGGGTAGTGTTACAAGGTGGTTTGCTCTGAACAATGTTCCATGTGATATGAATAAAACAACTATAAATTTCTGGCCATTGTTTTTTCTTTGATATGTTAGTTTTTTTTATTCATTGATAGTGCATCGTGCCTTCGATGGAAGATTAAGCGAATGCGGGGGTGGAAGATTCCGAACAATACTTGAACCTTGGAATACGATTGATTTGATAAGTCCTTTCATTGAGTCCATACATTTAATTCACAGTTGTACACACAGGATGATCATTTCAAATAGGAACAGAACATAAGTCCTTATAAGTCATGCATAAATTAATCAATAACGTAGACTGCTGGTTTACGTGTCAATGTCCGTTTAAGGATACAATGCAGTATTGTCGTCAGAACATCACAGCTATATGCACGCGCAGCTAGACATGGCTACCTGCCGACAGTGAGACTGCGAGTCTGAATATATTCATACGAATTTGACGATTATTCTTCTCCTTCTGAGAATTCTAGTTAAATACTAACCTCCATAAATTTCCCTCTCATATAGAGTTCTAGGACTGACCCTGATCCATCAAAAATGCACATAAAATGGCTATATCATGCCATTGAATTGGAAGGTTAGAAAAACGCAGCTATTCAGCTTGGCGGTCAAGTAACAAAGGGTAGCGTTTCTTAGTTACCGACTGTGACCCAAACAACGCTATACACGTCATAATCGATCGTGTATGGAGCGTTCAATAATTGAAACATCTATCGCAATATATTAAATGCCTTAACCTTTACAATTGCACGTCTGATAACCTTTAGCAGACGGCGTTAATATCATATACCGTAACAATTCCCTGTACACCGGGGAAAAAAAAAAAAATCGATAGATTTTTTTTCAAGATCTATCCGACTTAACAATTTTTCAAAAAAAATTTAACACAATTGTGACATATGGCCGACGATGTTCTGAGTAGAACCGTGTCGCGGTCATGTCAACTAACTATTTGTCATAGTCATCTAACATTAATCACTTTATATATCAATATTATACATATTATTATATCAACTAAATAAAATGTCCAATGTTAATAGTGAATGATAGAATTAAATTAAAGTAAGGTCTGTCGTATTAGTATGTCATATAGGAATTAATTTAACTAATTAACATTAAATTAATTAATTAAACTAAGAGTTAAATTATTAAGGTTCTAATGTAACGCGATGTTATGAGAGAAGAAAAGACAAAATAAGTGAGAAGAAATAGAAAGAAATTTGAATATAAGTTTAACTTAATTGTGTGTGTTAAGTGTTAGTGAATAATAACTATCTAATTTAACTAACTAAATAACGTATAGGTACATTAAAAAAAAATATTAATCTAATACTTGTGTGAGATTTATTTTCTCTTTTCATAATTTCTTCTTTTTATATTTCGTTCTCTTTTTTTTTTTCCTTCATTTCATTTTTTTCTCACATTTCATTTTATTGATAATAATTCAATTAAGAAGTTAAGTTAACTAATTAATTAGTATAGGATATGATAATCCATCCGTAGTCTTGATCCTGATGAATTCTTTTAGGCAAAAATGTTCAAACGTTTACGTTGGAAAGAAATGTCATTTATCCCAGCATCCAAGAATTAAGTGCACATAGGATAATAAGTTCGACTTGTCGTTAGATATTGTTCCATGATTGTTCAACGAATATTCATATATCGTGTATGGACGTTAGACGAAGTTCCAATGTCAACATGTATACCCCGATTGTCTTTTAGTTCAATTCTGTGATGCATACAGTGTTTATAAAGTTTAAATTGAAGGCAAGGTTAGTTCCCTTATAGTTGATATGTTTTAGGAATGTTAATGTTGATTATTCGTCGTCAATAGGATTACGTGACAACGCATCCGCCACAATGTTTTCAGTGCCAGGAATATGTTCAATGGAGAATTCAAATGGCTGTAGGATGATTGCATATCTGGCGAGTTTCTGGCTTTTATGGTTTGATCGACGCAAGGATGCTACAGCACGTTGGTCCGTCTGTATGGTGAAGGGAGCACCAAGCAGGAACTTTTCGAGTTTAGTTATTGCCCATATCACGGATAACAGTTCCTTGTCAACTGTTGAATACTTTGTTTCTGCAGGCTTTAGCTTTCTTGAAATGTATAAGGTAGGATGTAGAATGCCATCATGGTTCTGGAGCAGGCATGCACCAATGCCGTAGTTACTAGCATCTGTTCGTAAGAAAAATCTTTTGGAAGCATCGGGAAGTCTTAAAATTGGTTCATGCGAGAACAAATTTATAATTTTGTTGAAAGTTTCATTGCATGTACCAGTCCATGTCACCTTCACCGGCATGTCTTTTTTTAACAATGAAGACAATACAGCCGTGATGGATGACAAGTTTGGTATGAATCTACTGTAATATTGAACAAGTCCTAACAAACTCCTGACCTGTTTCTTCGTCTGAGGAACTGCTATGTTTAGAATTTTGGAGACTGTACTAGGTAACGTTCGGATATATCCCGACCCAATGATATGTCCCAAAAAGGTTATCTCATTACACGCGATTTGCACCTTTGTAGGTTTAGCAGTTAGATGATAATTCCTTAGAGTGTCGAAAACATTTCTAAGTCCCGAAACATGTTCCTCAAACGACGAACTAAACAAGCATATGTCGTCAATATATGTAATAACGTCTGGTCTACCTGATAAAATTTGTCGCATCAGGCGAATGAAGGTAGCTGGCGCATTAACAAGCCCAAAAGGCATCACATTCCACTGGTATAGACCTTGTGGAGTGGAAAATGCGGTGTAGTACTTAGCCTTTTCGGTCAGTGGTATCTGCCAATAACCTTTAGTTAAGTCTATCTTACTAAATATAGTTGCGTTGGATAGACGTGGCAGTAAGTCGTCGATAAGTGGATGTGGTTCGCTGTCAACTATAGTCTTAGCATTTAATTTTCTATAATCAACACATAGTCTGATGTTATTGTCCTTCTTCCGGACAATCACTAATGGAGAAGAGAATGGCGAATTACTAGTCTCAATGATTCCCAGAGACAACATCTGTTCAAGTTCCTTAGTAGTTTTAGCAAGGAAATGTAAAGGAACAGAATAGGGATGTACACGAATAGGTGTATCATCATTGAGAGTAATGTCATGACTGATAGCCGATGTGCGACCCGGGACGTCGGTCAATACATCTGGATAAGATTGTAATAGATTAGCAATCTGTAGACGCTGTTGCGGTGTAACCGTTGAAGAGATGGTTACATCCCGCCAAGATTCAGTAGGTTGAACTACTGGTACCGGTAACGGTAACTGTACCTCAGGAAAAGAAGATTCTTCTTCCTGGATGACAGATAAGTTAGAATAATAACAAGTAGATACTGTGTTGTCATCTAGTTCATGAAAAATTGACTGTAAGTGTTCAGGACGTGTATGAAATTGCTTGAGCATGTTAATATGAAATATCTTTTTGTGTCCCTTGATATCTAAGACGTAATCAACGTCGGAAATTTTATCAATGACTTTGTAAGGACCATTCCAAGATATCAATAATTTATTGTTATTGTGAGGAAGTAACACATAAGCCTCGTCGCCTGGGAATAATTGGCGTAATCGTCGAGACCTATTTTGTAGAGATCGAGCCCTAGCTTTTGCAGCCTCAGAAGAAGCTGTTGCCAACTGGCAAGACTCAATAATGTTCTTCCGAAGATTAATCACGTACTCGTAAGATGACTGAGTGTCCTGAGTCATCTCCGCGTCAATTAATAAGTCTTTTATTAGTCCCATAGGACCTCTTGGGGGAGCACCAAAAACTAATTCAAAGGGAGAGAAGCCAGTTTGTTCATGCGGTACCTCCCGATAAGCAAATAGGACAGCTGGGAGTGCTCTGTCCCAGTCATGAGGGTGCTTAGCAGTAACCTTATGTAGTAGTTGTTTAAGTGTACGGTTAAGTCTTTCAACCGCACCATTACTCATCGGATGATAAATACTACTTAAATTCCTATCAATGTTCCAAGTTTTCATGACTTCCTTCATGGTGTCAGATATAAACTGTGACCCATGGTCTGATAAAAGTTTTCTAGGAAACCCTATTCTAGAAAAGATGAGATGTAGTGCATCAGCTACATCTGTGGTAGTGGTGGTCTTTAATGGGATAGCTTCTGGCCATCGTGTGCACAAATCAATGCACGTAAGGACGAATCTATGTCCTCTGGCCGATGGTAGCAATGGACGAATAATATCTATTGCCATCTTGTCAAACGGTCTTACTGAGATATCGCAAGCCTGAATAGGCGCCGTGTGAAAAGCTCCACGTGCTTTCACTTCTTGGCATGTAGTACAGGAACGTACATACTGCGAAATATCTCTTGACACTCCTGGCCAAAAGAATGAAGACAGTACTCGAGATCGTGTTCGAGTATATCCCATATGTCCAGCACAATGTGAGTCATGTGCATGTTGAAGAATGTACCGTCTAAAAGTATACGGGACCATAACTTGTTGTTTCATTTGTGATTTGTCATTAGAACATCTAATCAATATGTCATTTTTAATAACAAAACAATGTTTGTTATTATTACCTGAGGATCGATTGTCAACTTTATCAACCAGCTTAAAAATTTTTTTTAAAGATTTATCCTCTTTTTGTTTGGTTGCAAATGTTTCCCTGTCAATAGGTGAATTGACTACAAATTCCTCTTGGTTGTCTGCATCCATTTTATTATCATCAACTTTCTCCATGAGTTGAGTCTGCGCTCTAGTCGTCACGGCGTTTCCAGTGCATAGGTTATGTTTCTCCCATTCTATAATCTCATCTGGAGTACAATCTTTACTGCCGTGTATACGACCAACCATCAGATCAGCTATAGGCTTTTTTAGCATACATACTTTTACGTTCCCTGTGAAAAAAGGTGTGTTAACATGAATAATAGCTGTGGGGTAAAACTCAATAGTTCCCCCAAAAGTCATGCAACGAACATATTCCCCCGTTGCACAGCTAGGATGTACCAGCGACTGTCGTACACCAATCGTTGTGGATCCTGAATCCCTCAGCACTGAGACGACGGATCCATTAACTAATCCCCTGTTAAAAATTAGTAGGCCTGTTCCATCGTTGACTGCAAGACCTACCTCTGGTGTAATATGTCCGCAGTTAAGCACTGTTTCTTTCGCCTTCTGAAAAATAAGATTGCATTGTTGGCAACTATTTGCCACATTATAATTAATAGCAAAACATGCAGCAGAAGACTGTGTTGTATTATTGTCAAGTGGGACCTGAGCTATAGGGGTAGTATTATTTGTAACTGCCGCCCCTGTATTATGGTTGTACTGAGATGATCCCCGAGAATGAGATCGATTCCGAGTATAATTGTTAGAATTATCTCGTCGTCCTCTATAGTAACTATTATCTCGATGTCTCGAGCCATGATTATTACCATTCCAGTTACTATTATTATTGGGAGTATGTGATCGATTATAATTAGTGTTATGTTGACCATTGTGGTAGTTTGTTTGAGGTGAATAATTTCTATCTCGTGATCTACCTCTGTTGAACTCATTTTTATTGTTGAAATTATTATTATGTCCCTTCTGAAAGTTAACATTGTGATTTCTTTGGAACCTGCTTCTGTCTACACTGTGATGTCTTTGTTTGTTATTATGATTGTAGGCCATATTAGACGCCACAGGTAGAGGTTCTCTTAATGAGGAGTTAGAAATGGTTGCATTCGGATGTGCCGAACAGTAGTTTAAAGAAATTTTTTCTAACTCGTCCATAGTACCTGGTTTACGCTCCTGCAAATATGCAAAAAATGGCTGGCTAACCGAAGATAATACATTATCCCGTAGTAGCAAATCAACTAATTTGTCGTATGATTTGTTGACTTCTGCCAGTTCAACCCATCTATTAAACGTATTGCGTATGTTCGCAATGAATCCTGCAAAATCTTTTGGAGATTCAGGTAAAATTCCCTTAAATTTCAACCTACAGTGTTCCTCGTCCAGGTGAAACCTTCGTAAAAGCAAGGACTTAATAGCACCGTAGTTATTTGCTATTGATGGGTCAGCATTTTGAGAAGCCGTCAGTGGTTCTCCAACCAAGAATTCATTTAACTTGAGTACCCATGACTCTTCAGGCAAATGGTTAGTTTTGCAAGTCTGTTCAAAACGTGACAGGAACGATGAAAGGTCGTCCACGTTCAAGTTGAGAGTGGGTAGTTTAAAGTTGTAGAAATGTTTAGTTTGGCTGGATGATGATCCATTTTGTGCGTTATTATTCTGGTTTGCATCAGCACTTTGTGCTTGTAATCTTGCTGTCTCCAATTTAATACGCGCCAATTCCATTTCTTGTTGTAAAATAATTTCCTCTCGTTTCAATTTATTCTCTTCTTCCTGTCTGGCGATTGCTCTTTGCTCTTCTCTTTCACGTTGAGCAATCTCTCTCAATCTATTTTCCTTGTCAATTTGCTTCATCTCACTTTCTGCTTCCTCTTTCTTTAATGCAGCTTTTTTCTCTGCTTCTTTTATTTCATGTTTTTCCAGTTCTGACTCAGCAAACTGACGAAGTTCTTGAGATTTATAACCATATTCCCGACCAATTTTAACGAAATAAATAATACTATATCATAAATAGTTATGATATCTGTTAACTATTATGTAATTACTTCATACAATTAATCTTAATATCCAATAATGTTGGGTATGATTCCTAGTAATTATATTGTTCAATGTACTAAGTCACTCTCTTAGTACCAGAAAAATATATTAAATAATATACAATGGGTCTATTACCTCAAAGGTAGACTATAAGATTATTTTATTTGGTCAATATATATATTATATTATTATGCCCTAGGCCTCTCTTATAAATTGTAGTGCTATTCTTGCCCTAATAACACTGCATTTTTATGCATTGTCCTTATTAAACCTTAAATATCTGAAAAAAATTAAATTAAATTAAATTCAAAGTGTATTGCATATAATATCATATTATTCTGTGGTATTATATATATTAACACTGAGGACAAACAAAACAATATGCAATACAAGGGTCAAACAATATTAAGACAGCAAACAAGACATTTTTACAATTAAAAAATTGATTTTTATGAACTATATAAACCCAAGCGGAAAGTTGTTACAAGCCAAAATGAAGGGTCAAGGTCCTGACCCCGAGGTCACTTTAATTTAAAGTTACAAGAAAAAAAAGTTGTACTGCAAAAAATGATTGCAGGACTCATAATCGGACGAAATTTAAAAAATCATAAAAATAACTTATAGTGAGGAATGAGTAGGTCTGGGACGAAAATAGTTAACGAAACATGATACAAAACTTGAATAAAATTGTTTAATGAGTACGAATAAGATACACCAGTTATCTACGGTACGGTAACAGCTAACACAAAATCCGTCAAACGACAGCAGGATGTACAATGGCAAAACTCCAATGGGGCTTCCAAAAGTGCAATCGTTTAACTGCCTTAAGAAAACGACCGAAATCAATTCAGGCATTCGTGTGCGCCACAGATTTTAATTTCGGTTCAGCCTCCCTTATTTTTACATCATTTAGACAAACAAAATGTACCATAGGTAAAAAACATGCCGATGTAGGGAAGAGGGCATGGACTCAGTTAGCACTGTTTGCAATAACAACAGTTTTATTAAACACCTAGACTTATCTTTTCCGTTGCTTAGATCAGTGCTTAGAGGTCGTCAACCCGCTAGGATGTGCCTTTGACTTGTCTGCTCATGATGGGCAAGGCTACGGTAGGTCCATCTTGTGCATCTTGTTCAATTTGAAGCGAAAATAGAGAGGAGCGTGAAAAGAATGTCTTTCTTCACATGCGGGACAATTGCAACAGTGACGTCATGTTGCTTATTCATGATCACGTGCGTCAAGGCAGCTTCGTAGATGGTCTTGTGATCGCAAACTTGATCGTAAATATTTTCATTCGAAAGTTCAATGAAAATAAATTTTTTTGGTTTTGGGTTGTTTTTCGTCCCCCACATTCCACGGGCACCAACTGTTACAAGGTCGGTTTGCTCTGGAACAATGTTCCATGTGATATGAATAAATAAAACAACTATAAATTTCTGGCCATTGTTTTTTTCTTTGATATGTTAGTTTTTTTTTATTCATTGATAGTGCTTCGTGACTTCCGATGGGAAGATTAAGCGACTGCGGGGGTGGAAGATACCGAACAATACTTGAACCTTGGAATACGAATGAGTTGATAAGTCATTTCATTGAGTCCATACATTTAATTCACACTTGTACACACTGGATGATCATTTCAAATAGGAACAGAACATTAGTCAGTATAAAGTCCATGCATACAATTAATCAATAAGTAACGTCAGGAGACTGCCATGTGTGTGTGTGTGTCAATGTCCGTTTAAGGATACAATGCAGTATTGCCGTCAGAACATCACAGCTATATGCACGCGCAGCTAGACATGGCTACCTGCCGACAGTGAGACTGCGAGTCCGAATATATTCATACGAATTTGACGATTATTCTTCTCCTTCTGTGAATTCTAGTGAAAATACTTAACCTCCATAAATTTCCCTCTCATATAGAGTTCTAGGACTGACCCTGATCCATCAAAAATGCACATAAAATGGCTATATCATGCCATTGAATTGGAAGGTTAGAAAAACGCAGCTATTCAGCTTGGCGGTCAAGTAACAAAGGGTAGCGTTTCTTAGTTACCGACTGTGACCCAAACAACGCTATACACGTCATAATCGATCGTGTATGGAGCGTTCAATAATTGAAACATCTATCGCAATATATTAAATGCCTTAACCTTTACAATTGCACGTCTGATAACCTTTAGCAGACGGCGTTAATATCATATACCGTAACAGGTAGTAAATTCTCAGACACCGCATCCAGCCCACACCACTTAGAATGATTGGAGTTACATTGGCCGAAATGGACGATATATACTTTATTTAGGACGGCACACAGCTCCACAACTAAATTGTTCAAGCCAACATTGAATGGCAGATAATATGCAGAAAACGATATACTGTAGGGTGTCAGTTCATGTCAGGAACGCTGTCATTTAATTCTCAATATGATATATTACTATGAACACTCGACACTGAGCAATTATACTTCTGGTCAATACAGATAGCTAGATAACTAGATACATCTCACCAAAGATCTTGATGTATTAGTGATAACAGAACTCCCTTTTAAACACTTCAAACAAAGCAGGTAGCCCAAACACTCGTATGTTCCACTCGCCTATGACACACAATCGTTATAAGGCCCCGCAACTTATGGCCCTCTAGTTTCACGTGAGCCAGCCATGCATATCGGCTTAACGTCACTCCACCCGTCTTTATCAGTGAACCCGTATAAAATAAACAAAGAGAGCCCCGTTGAGCTAAAAACCTAATTTTAGGCCACAAACCGTTATGAGATTTTTAATCATAACGGTTACTTGTATGGAAAATTATATGGGATGTATTAAATATGAACGTAAATATAGAGTAAACCTTACTTAAATGAATGTGTGGAAGCAGTGATTAATTGGTCTAATGGACCGTTAACTTTGACTAAAATAACTAACACTTTCTTTTTTGAAATGTCTCGTTAATTATTCGTGCTTCTTTTAAAATTCTTGCCCTTGGTCGACTTAACGCCTTTGAGGGACGCTTGGTGGGACTTTACTGACTCTCAGAAACAACGTTTTGTAAGTTTGACGAAACTCCCAGTTTTTCGGGTACTGTTTATCAATCGGGTTGTTGGACTCTTTCATAATCAAACTGTTAATGCATTACCTTTCATTTGCGCACTTTTTTTCTTACTTTTAGCGTGAGAGTACATATAAGGGGAAACAATACAACTATTGTCTAACTTTCAACTACAGTTGCACCCCCTTAGCTGTGCTTGAAACTTAATGCACTCTCTCGAAAATAGAAAAAAGTGCACAAATGACGATGTGCAAAAATGTAACTGACCGACCGACCGTCCGACCAAGTACTTGGTACGGCGGGAATTATGGTATTTGATGATACTTAAATACTCTAAAACTTTAAAACAGACGTGAATTTTTTGAAGGTAGATCTTTAGGGAGCTCAGTGTTTTTGAAGTTCATCTCCACAGCTTCTGTGTTATCTACGGATGCGCTTCTTCTTCTTCACCTTTCAACTCCCCAAGGAACATAGTCTTCAACAAACCTTTGCCAAGTCTTCCTGTCACGTGTCATCCGCTCAAGTTCTTTCCATGTCTTCATAATCCCCTTTGTGTTTGTCTTCTGTTCTCTTTTCCATGTGCTATTTGGTCTTATCTACCTCTCATTCCCTGGGGATTCAAGAACAGGCATTGCCTGGTAATGCTGTTAAAAGGTTTTCTGATTAAATGTGTCTTATCCCCAGGGCCTTCTTCTCATTTCTTTTTCCACTGGCGTTTGTGTTTCATTTTCCTTAGTTGACCTGTCCATTGTTTGTTTAAGGTTTTGTGGTTTAGCATGTTTTTACAGGATGGGGTGTAACCAGCACCTGTGCCCAACCCTCCAAAGTCGCTATTACGACATTCATGTTAGGGAACTGTGATACTATTCTTTGCTCCCCTTTCGGGCTCCGCTGCACCAGACTCATGGAAAGTATCAGGGATCCATTTGAGAGCCAAGCTTACGTCACTAATCCACCAGATATGATAAGTAAACCCTCACTTATCTTTGGTGTGAAATCCCACTTCTCTCCTTGATGGTTGTTACACACACATCTATTTTTGGGGAATGTTTTCAATTAGACTTTCCTGTTTCTTCACAATACATATTGAATGACTATATCTTCTTCGTTTTTTTTTTTTGTTACTCTGAATTCTATCTCGGCTATCATTCAACACATTACACCGTACAGAAATTAATAATTTGTAAGGACTTTTAGTAGGAAGACGAGAAAGTGTAGATGTTGACAATTTTTCGAAAGGCAATGTGCAGATATGAACGGAATATATCAATGATGAGGAACATAATTCGATAATAGGGATCATTAGCTATTGGCAGATATCTATAATTTCACTGGAAGTGGTGTAGAATCGGAGAAAATGTGTATTTAAGGCATCGAAGCATGAACCATATTGTGCTTTGCCATGTTTAGGCTGCTCCTGTAAAAAGTCGGATTAATCTTGACATAAGAGAGATACTGCAATAGATAGAGCTTAGCCCTAAGAATAATATAAGCTTTGGGTGAAGGAAATCCGTTCAGAGATGAAGAAACTAGAACGATTTCAGATTAATCATGCTAGCACAGAACGCCTAAGATTTTCACTTTTTCTAGTCTACAAAATACTTTGGCCTTGATGCTTTCTCGTACGGGAAACCTTGACCTATAAGAGGCGGAAGGTACCGATAGTAAAACACTTGCCACACAATTCAAACTTCAGACATGAGCGAAATCGTCTACTACCAGATTCCATTACCATCTGCAGGGTAACACAGTCTGTAGAGCCATTGAAAGCCGGTGTGCATGTATTTGAGAGTAAGAAAGAATGTAATTACATATGTATATATAATTATATTATTAATATGTGCCTTATAGAACTGGATAAGTGTGTGTGAAATCACTGTAATTCTTGGAGGCAATTCAAACATGTGTTAGCTCAATTTAATTGTGAAATGAAAGCAGATGGACTTTAAGATTGTGATGTTAGTTTTAGGAAAGTATTTTGAAGATGTTAAGATTGCTGGAATGGACCACATTATTGGAAATATGGAAAGAATGAAAGAAATTATTTTACTGTAAAAATTGAGTTATAACGTAATGCCATCTGATTGTAAGGAAGCAAATCATGGACAAACTGTAACCAGAGAGTTACTGGAATAGTGTGCTATTTATTAAATGAATTCTGTTATTTTTGACTTGCAATGATTCTCATGAGTAACCACATCTTGTCTGATCTGTCTCATCTAACCTCCTGACTGGTTAGGGAGTCAGTGAAAGATACCACGTAGGTTATATGTATTATATTTCAGGTTATATCCTGCCTTGAAGAGTTTACTCAATTCTACGTGCCTAAGTCAGCTGGAGGAAGCTCTTGTTGTTCTGAGCCCTTGTGAAATGTCAGAGGGTCTTCAACAGTGCCACCTTTAAGATTGGAAGAACCGCAGTTGTGGGATTCTTTCCAGTTCCATTGCTGGGCCAGGCCTAGAAGAACTTTTCGAAGATAAGTAGCCTTGTTTGGGGCTACTTGACTTTACAAAAAACCATATCACACAAAAGAAATGAAAAACTTGAGATTATAAGAATCTAAAGACTATGGAACATATAACCTACGAGTTTATTCTCTAAAAGTGAACATTGAAATGATGAAAACAAGTATGTTGTGTTGAAGAACATAGCAAATGCCATTATAACTTGTGATATAATACTATTAACATTTGTTTAAGTTTAGCACAGAAGAAAGACAGTTTTCATCAAAGATCAAGAAAACAGATGAAGATGAACTTTAAATAACTTTAAATGTAATATAAATACTTGACAGTGAATCCATATATATAAATATCTTGAATCAATTTGATTTTATTTGAAAATTATCCAACAGAACAAAGAAAGATCCTGTACATAAATAAATTATAAATTGTACCAACAGTCTTTATTGAATTATTTAAGTTTGGTTCTTAATTCTTGTTGGTTAGTTAATTACCCCTTGAGGAGTCATTGTCTAAGATTAGTCTGGAGAGGAGCCCATAGGAATCTAGATAGTACATTACCATCTCATCTAGGAACCTATACAGCTTGACTATACCTTTGATGTCGATACACCATTACTCTTTTCAGAAAATGGGGTATTTATTGTAAGACCAATCTCTTATCTGGCACTATCCTGGTATCATCTGATACATCTATTTGTCCAGGATATTATGATCATCATTTTCTTAAACTACACCTTCTCCTTCTTAAATTTCATCTTCCTTTTCTTAAGCTTCATCTTCCTTTTCTTAAGCTTCATCTTCCTTTTCTTAAGCTTCATCTTCCTTTTCTTAAGCTTCATCTTCCTTTTCTTAAGCTTCATCTTCCTTTTCTTAAGCTTCATCTTCCTTTTCTTAAGCTTCATCTTCCTTTTCTTAAGCTTCATCTTCCTTTTCTTAAACTCCTTAAATTTCTTAAATACATCTTCCTTTTCTTAAGCTTCATCTTCTTTTCTTAAAACTACATTTCTTCTTAAATTTTCATCTTCCTTTTCTTAAGCTTCATCTTCATTTTCTTAAACTACACCTTCTTCCTTCTTAAATTTCATCTTCTTTTCTTAAGCTTCATCTTCTTTCTTAAGCTTCATTCCTTTTTTCTTAAGCTTCCTTTTCTTAAGCTTCATCTTCCTTTTCTTAAGCTTCATCTTCCTTTTCTTAAGCTTCATCTTCCTTTTCTTAAACTACACCTTCTTCTTCTTAAATTTCATCTTCCTTTTCTTAAGCTTCATCTTCATTTTCTTAAACTACACCTTCTTCTTCTTAAATTTCATCTTCCTTTTCTTAAGTTAAGCTTCATCGTCACTTTTGTCTTCTTAAATTTCTCTTCTTTTCTTGTTCTTAAAGCTTCATCTTCCTTTTCTTAAGCATAATTTCATCTTCCTTTTCTTAAGCCTTACACCTTCTTCTTCTTAAATTATCTTCCTTTTCTTCTCATCTTCAATTTTTCTTAAGCTTAATTCCTCTTGTACACCTTCCTTCTTCATAAATGTCATCTTCCTCTAAGCTTCACTTCATTTTTTAAACTACACCTTCTTCTTAAATTTCATCTTCCTTTTTCTTAAGCTTTCATCTTCCTTTTCTTAAGTACTACCCTTCTCTTCTTTTTTCATCTTCAATTTCTAAGTTCATCTTCCTTTTCTTAAATTTATCTTCCGTTTCTTCAGATCTTCTTTTCTTAAGCTTCATCTTCCTTTTCTTAATCTTCATCTTCTTAAATTTTTCTTCATTTCATTTCCCGTTCGTATTAACACCTTCTCCTTCTTACTTTTCTTAAGATTACATCTTCCCTTTTCTTAAGCGTTCATCTTGATTTTTTAACTACTTCTTTTCTTAAATTTCAATAAGCTTCATCTTCCTTTTCTAAACTACACCTTCTCCTTCTTAAATTATCATCTTCCTTTTCGATCATTGATGTCCTTTTCCTTAAGCTTTCTTCATTAAGCTTCATTACTTTTCTTAAGCATTCTTCTTTTTTATCTTCACTCTTTTCTTAACTAACACCTCTTAAATTTCATCTTCCTTTTCCATCATCTTCCTTTTCTTAAGCTTCATCTTTTCCTTTTCTTAAGCTTCATCTTCATTTTCTTAAACTACACTTCTTCTCCTTCTTAAATTTCATCTTAGCTTCATTTCCTTTTCTTAAGTCTTAAACTCCTTTTCTTAAATTTTCATCTTCCTTTTCTTAAGATTAAGCTTCATCTTCATCTTTTTCTTAAACTACACCTTCTCCTTCTTAAATTTCATCTTTCCTTTTCTAGATTTTCTTAAGCATCATATTCCTTTTCTTAAGTTCACCTCTTTCTTCTTAAATTTATCTTCCTTTCTTGAATTTCGTTTTTGTTAAACATTTTTTTGTCTCTTCATCTTGTTCTTAAACAGCATGCTTTAGCCCTTCATTTTATTATTTCTACTTTATTATTCTTTGTACACTTCCTCTTCTCTGCCCTTTTCTCTTACTTCTTTCAGTTATTCGTACCCCTTCTCTTCATTTTTTTTCTTCTTTTCTTTCTTCTACTTCGTCTTGCTTTTTCTCACTTCGTATTACATTTCTTACTCCACCATCGTATCGATGTATTTAGGCGATTGAATTCTTTTTGAATCAATACCTCATTCCCATCAATGGTGCTGCATTCCCTGAATTTTCTGTTTTAAGTTCTTTTTATATCAATTTCACTGTCCTTCGTTGGCGCAACGCTGTAGTAATTTCGATTATGTTTAATATCATTTTGTGTTTTATTGGTTACTTTTTTTAGCCATATATGTGGTTAATTTAATATAAATCTTAGACCTAAGGGTCTTTTGTGTTTTGATATGCGCCCTAATATAACCGACTGATTGAGATACCATCTATTCAACAAGCTAAAGATAGGAACTACCGATCAGTGTAACTGTGGCACTGATAAAATGACTGCTGAACGTCTGCTTCAAAGTTGCCCCTCTATAATATGCGGTACAGAGAAATATTCATAGCTTCATCGGATCTTCTAGCGAAGATTGTCATAGCAGGACTTCTTGTTTTGTTATTCGATTTTCTGCTTTTGGTTTTCGTTGATTGTTGAATTAATTATCTTGGTATTTTTTTTTCCGCTTTTGTATTTTCCTTGCTTTATTATTGCTCTTCACCTGTATTGTTATACTTCGTCCTGTGTCCATCTCAAACGTCATGAACATGGGTTATCTACTAACATTTATACCACTATTTTGCTCACTCTTTAGAACGTTCCGACGAACAAGTACTACGCACACTAAGAAGGTTACTCTAAAATACAACCTCGCAATTTCCCACTCACTTTTGCAGTATGTCTGTTTTTTTTAAACACGGTGTCGGTGGTCGGAACAGATGAGTTACTGCCAGGCTAAACATAGCAGAGATGGTGGGAGGTGGTAGTTGGGAGAAGTCACGCGCTGTCTGTCGTTATTCGCTGTCAGACTTTTGACAGAGTAAAATAATGTACAGAGTAAATTGGTTTTGTTTTTTTTAGTTATCGATGCGAATGTTACTCCTCCTACATGCCCGTCTCTTTCTCGTTTCTCACTGGCACTAATGTACGGAGAGGCAGCGTGGATAGAGAGCTTGCTTCTCGGGACAAAGTTACCGGGTTCAAAACCTGGTAACGTCACTCTCCAGTCTACCCAGCTGTAAAGGTTGTCTGTTGGGGTACCTGACTCTGCTGTGGAGTTAAAGAAGGGAATGGCAGCTAGTAAGAGAAGACGTCACCACCTCATAAAGCTGAGATCTTGTATTGTGAAGTCTCTAGCACTTCACACATTTAGGGCAGTAACTGCTATTTGACTACTTTTACCATTTTACCCGTGTATTTTAGAGTCTCCATTTTTGTATTTATCGCTTGATCTCCGATTTTCTATCTCTATATCTACTTCCTAGTTATTGTCAGCATATCTGCTTTTCTGTTTATTAATTTTCTCAAATCATAAAATCTATTTCAGACGATGACTGTTCGCCATTCTGTCTTGGCATTTCTTGACTACATCCTCACCTTTGTCTTTCAGCTGTCTGCGGTGTGAAGGTCTTCCGCCAGGTCTTCCTCTTATGTGCATTCTGCTTTAATTCCAAACGCGGCTCTCGTGTCCTTAACACGGAAAGATCACATGACCGTCATTTGGTATCCGTCTGTGAAAAGTTCTGCCGAAATGCCACCAACCATAACCTCAACTTTGCTTTCTTCAAGTATATATATATATATATTGCAATTTATTTCAGCGTATCCAATGTTTTTCAACCTGTAAGAAAATGGATACCAAATTAAGATTATATGAGAGCTGTGTACTTTTTGTACTTCTCTATGGTGCGGAATGCTAGAGAGTAACAGAGAAGAAAAGTCGAAATTGTCCTCTTTCCACACAATCTGCCTGAGGAAAATTCTCCGAATCTTTTGGCCGAATACCATCACCAACCAAGAACTACTTACTCTGAGTAACCAAGAGGACATGCACTCCATCATAGCTGGCAGACGCTGGATTTGGGTTGACCACGTCCTCAGAAGAGACCCTGATGCCATCACAAGAACAGCTATGCTATGGATCCCTGAAGGAAAGCGAAAGAGAGGCCGACCAAAAACAACTTGGCGGAGAACTGTGGAGGCCGAGATGCAAAGAATGAACCAGAGCTGGGGCACTGCACGAAGGATGGCCGCCGACCGAGCAAAGTGGAAGCAGTTTGTTGCTGCCCTACAAGACGCCACCAGGAGTGATGGCAACTGACTGCTTTGACAGTCGGCGGCTAAGGATCAAAGAAAAAAAGCGAGAAGTACCACTTTTTCCAGAGTTACATTACCACTTCAACACAATGGTAAAGTAATCCCATATCAGGCACTGCCGTAGGGGAATGAAGTGTTAGAGACTTCACAACACTATGTCTAGCTTCGGTGACCAGTTCCCTGCAGCGCTGCCTTTGTCTTCCCTAATTCAAGAGCAGTTATGTACCCATTTACTGCTGGGTAGACTAGAGCATGCCGATACAGTGTTTCGAATCCGGTACCTTTGTCACGAGAGGTGTCAGTTCTGCTGCCGAAGTAATCGATAGTGAAATTTATTTACATGGTCGGGATCTGCTTTGACAACTCTTCGCTTCTCCGCAATCCATTAGACAATGTTTTCATTTAAATTGCAAAGTTCGTTATTTGCCTTATTCGTGTAAACATCGATTTGTTTGGGCAGACGTATTAAAGCAGTTTTTTCATTCAGCATTTTGAGCCCATGGAAGAAGTACTTCTCTCTCTGGCATGTCGTAAAAGGCGATTAACATGAGGTTGTGCAAGGGGATGGCAACCTTATTATGTAAAACAGATTGCTACAGAGTTAGTTGCTGTAAGTACAGAGTTAGTTGCTGTAAGTACAGAGTTAGTTGCTGTAAGTACAGAGTTAGTTGCTGTAAGTACAGAGTTAGTTGCTGTAAGTACAGAGTTAGTTGCTGTAAGTACAGAGTTAGTTGCTGTAAGTACAGAGTTAGTTGCTGTAAGTACAGAGTTAGTTGCTGTAAGTACAGAGTTAGTTGCTGTAAGTACAGAGTTAGTTGCTGTAAGTACAGAGTTAGTTGCTGTAAGTACAGAGTTAGTTGCTGTAAGTACAGAGTTAGTTGCTGTAAGTACAGAGTTAGTTGCTGTAAGTACAGAGTTAGTTGCTGTAAGTACAGAGTTAGTTGCTGTAAGTACAGAGTTAGTTGCTGTAAGTACAGAGTTAGTTGCTGTAAGTACAGAGTTAGTTGCTGTAAGTACAGAGTTAGTTGCTGTAAGTACAGAGTTAGTTGCTGTAAGTACAGAGTTAGTTGCTGTAAGTACAGAGTTAGTTGCTGTAAGTACAGAGTTAGTTGCTGTAAGTACAGAGTTAGTTGCTGTAAGTACAGAGTTAGTTGCTGTAAGTACAGAGTTAGTTGCTGTAAGTACAGAGTTAGTTGCTGTAAGTACAGTTAGTTGCTGTAAGTACAGTTAGTTGCTGTAAGTACAGTTAGTTGCTGTAAGTACAGAGTTAGTTGCTGTAAGTACAGAGTTAGTTGCTGTAAGTACAGAGTTAGTTGCTGTAAGTACAGAGTTAGTTGCTGTAAGTACAGAGTTAGTTGCTGTAAGTACAGTTAGTTGCTGTAAGTACAGAGTTAGTTGCTGTAAGTACAGAGTTAGTTGCTGTAAGTACAGAGTTAGTTACTGTAAGTACAGAGTTAGTTGCTGTAAGTACAGAGTTAGTTGCTGTAAGTACAGTTAGTTGCTGTAGGTACAGAGTTTGTTGCTGTAAGTACAGAGTTAGTTGCTGTAAGTACAGAGTTAGTTGCTGTAAGTACAGAGTTAGTTGCTGTAAGTACAGTTAGTTGCTGTAAGTACAGTTAGTTGCTGTAGGTACAGAGTTAGTTGCTGTAAGTACAGTTAGTTGCTGTAAGTACAGTTATTTGCTGTAAGTACAGTTAGTTGCTGTAGGTACAGAGTTTGTTGCTGTAAGTACAGAGTTAGTTGCTGTAAGTACAGTTAGTTGCTGTAGGTACAGAGTTTGTTGCTGTAAGTACAGAGTTAGTTGCTGTAAGTACAGTTAGTTGCTGTAGGTACAGAGTTTGTTGCTGTAGGTACAGAGTTAGTTGCTGTAAGTACAGTTAGTTGCTGTAAGTACAGTTAGTTGCTGTAAGTACAGTTAGTTGCTGTAGGTACAGAGTTTGTTGCTGTAAGTACAGAGTTAGTTGCTGTAAGTACAGTTAGTTGCTGTAGGTACATAGTTTGTTGCTGTAAGTACAGAGTTAGTTGCTGTAAGTACAGTTAGTTGCTGTAGGTACAGAGTTTGTTGCTGTAGGTACAGAGTTAGTTGCTGTAAGTACAGTTTGTTGCTGTAGGTACAGAGTTTGTTGCTGTAAGTACAGATTTAGTTGCTGTAAGTACAAAGTTAGTTGCTGTAAGTACAGAGTTAGTTGCTGTAAGTACAAAGTTAGTTGCTGTAAGTACAGAGTTAGTTGCTGTAAGTACAGAGTTAGTTGCTGTAAGTACAGAGTTTGTTGCTGTAAGATCACATGGATGCTTTGGTGTAAGCTTCATGCGAGGGGGGGGGGGGCAGCTGCGGTGGTGGTTCATTGTTATGTTAGGGGCAAAAATAAAAATTATATGTGTGATATTTAGTCAGCCATTACCTTTCAGCACGTCAAGGAGCATAGGCCTTCAAGTAACGTCTGCAAAGTCCTCCTATCGCGCGCCTTAAAACTCAGTCTTTCCTTGTTCTATGTATCATTTTCCTCTTACCAAGGGAGTTGCAGAATAAAGGATATCGCTAATGCTGTTAACATGTATATATGTGGCACACTGCCCTATAATTTTTGACACCAACCTTAGTAGCTGTGGTCTATTTTCATCAATGCAAAAGCCTTCAAAGTCATAGCAGAATTGAGGGTACAGTTTTTTTTTTTAGCACACCGGTCATGCATCGCAGCTGAACTTCATTCCACGCAGGCTGCAATAGCGAAAGTGCATCTTTGATAGTGAATGCCTTCCAAAAAATCGCTCTAAGAAAACATTAAAACTGGCATTATCTTGCTCTCGTGCTCCCGTTGGCGCGCTGGTATAATACACACTGTAAAAATGTCTAAATATTGGGTCGCGTAACTTCGAGTTTGGCACGTAAATAAAACAAAAAAATATCTTAAAATTAGTGCGCGTAAGTTAGAATTCGCGTAAATGAAACACGCGTGAACAGAGAACTACCCTTACACTAAAACTGGAAAACAAGATTGATTTTAACAAGGTTTATCTTCAGAGTAATTTAAATCAGACCTGAAGGTCTTTTATATTTGGAGATGCGCCATAATATAACCGACTAGGTTGAAGGAGACGCGCTTCGCCTAAACGAGGCAAATTCTATTTTTATTAAAAAAATCTTCACAGAGCTCAGTGTGTCGAAAGTAGATCCACACAGCCCCTGAATTACCTACCACTGTCATAACCTGTTGCGAGCTATTGCAGCAAGTTTCACTTTGTCCCACCTTCTGACCATTCATTCGGGGACAAGACTTTCTATTTCTATTGACACCGTATATCCCGTGGCTATTCTCAGGATCATATAATTAGCTGTGCGTTTAGCCTGATCTTGTATTACCTCCGGCTTCTGCTTGGGCTTTATATCTGTCAGCTCGTGGTTTGTTTTTAAACAAGTTTTATTGTATATGTCGGCGTCTGTGGCCTAATGGATATGAACGTAGATTCATTATCCAGATATACCAGGTTCGAAACCTGCTGCAGGCGGTTTGGTAGCAGATCGCTTTGTGTGGATTTTTAACAATGGTATAAGCGCCGTACCGTTCAGAATGCAATGGCAAACTAATGAACGAAAAAATTGCCTAGAAAAATCAAAAACAGCCAATAAAAGCTGGGGTTGATTGCCACGTCCTGTAAAGGATAAGCAACTAACTTTTTTTATTGTATATCCTGATGTCGGTTTAATTGCTGAAATCATTTGTTGCAAAGTTTGATTTCTTTAGTGTATGTCCCCAGCAAGGCTTACTTACTTAACCTGCAATGCATTTCTCGAGGAACTCTGTAATGTAAATGGGGGGTAGAGATCACAACATTTTGCCAAAAAACTGGTATGAATATTTCTAATGCATCCACTATGTAAAGATGGATAGGTATGCATGTTATTTCAATGGGTCTACAATTTACCTCCCAGGGTGCTATGCGCGCCTTATGCCGAAAAGTTGGTGCGAAATTTTTCGTTTCGGTTACTATAACTATACTTTATATTAAATTTTACTTAGAAAACTATATATATGTATGTATATATATATATATATATATATATATATATATATAGATATATATAGATATATATATATATATATATATATATATATATATGTATATGTGTGTGTGTGTGTGTGTGTGTGTGTGCGTGCGTGCGTGCATGCATGCGTACGTACCTGTGCGTGTTTGTGCGTGTGTGTGTGTGTGTGTGTGAGTGAATCTTAAGAACCTTCTTTGACGTCCGTAACATTTGTCCCATTTTTTACAGGCTTTTCTTTAACTTGCAACGTAGGTCACTATCTTGTCACCTTCAAATCTTGCAAGCGATTTTTGAATCACTTCCAGATGAGCAATAGCTCTGAAACTTGGCATAGTTGTGTATTCCCCGTGACAATACAATAATCAGTCGTAAAAATAATAAAATGAAGAAAATTAAAATTAATGTTAATTAATTTATTGTATCATCACTGAAATGGGCGATAACTGCAAATAATCTAGGTGTATTCTTTCCAACAAGATTGTCTCTCTTGAGAGAAATATTGAAACTCTTCCCCCCCCCCCCTCCTTCACACATACACTATCGCACGCGCGTGCACAGGCATACACACATCTGACAACTACATCTAAAAACAAATGTAATTTACAACTCTTATCAAAATAAAATAAAAATAACTTTCCGTGTAATATACTGAATAATGAAATCCGCCTCCTGTGCTCTGGACTTAATTATCGCAAACTGATAATGTCATTAGCGGATCGATTACATTTGACTTAAATTTAAAAGCAACAAAAAAAATAACACTAAGAGAAGAAAATAAAAAAATATTGTTATAGAATTTTTAACACAGGCTTTTAATGCACTAACAATAACTCTGAAACTTGGCATAGTTGTGTATTCCACAAGACAATACAATAATCAGTCGTAAAAATAATAAAATGAATAAATTTAAAATAAATATTAATTTTTTTGTTTTTTTTTTGGTTGTATCATCAGGGAAATGGGCGGTAACTGCAAATAATCTAGGTGTATCCTTTCCAAATAGATTGTCTCTCTTGAGAGAAAATTGAAACTTCTCCCCCCGCCCCCCACACACACACTATCGCCCTCGCGTGCACAGACATACACACAACTGACGACTACATTTAAACAAATGTAATTTACAACTCTTATCAACATTTTTAAAAAAATAAAACAAACAAAAAATATTAACTTTCCGTGTAATATACTGAATAATGAAATCCGCCTCCTGTGCTCTGGACTCGTTTATCGCAAACTGATAATGTCATTAGCGGATCGATTACATTTGACTTAAATTTAAAAACAACATAAAATAACACTAAAAAGAAGCAAATAAAAATATATTTAAAAAAATATTTTAAACTAAAGCTTTCAATGCACTAAAAAGCCACAAATAGTTTTTCAAGGAGTTTATAGCTTGCAGTCAAAAAATGTAACATCAAATGACAAAAAGCCTGGGGCGCTGATTCTACATGAACTTCTGCTTTATACTTCATTACACACTTATGGATAAAATATATAATAAGCGCTTAAGAGCCCCACGCTTTTTGTCAATTTGATGTTACATTTTTTTACTGCAAGCTATAAACTCCTTGAAAAATTATTTGTGGCTTTTTAGCGCCTGTGTTTAAAATACTTTTTAAAATATTTTTTATTCTTACCAAAGTTTCAATCTTTTTCATGGCGCGTTTTTTGTGCGGGGAACTAAATTCAGCGCGTGTTGAAACAAGGTACATTTTGTTCCTTACATAATGGTGGATGTTTGATTGTGGGCAAAATTTCTTAGAACTTTTCCTATTTGCAGTTCGGGTGAGTATAACTCAAGAATGGATTTAGTTACATTTACATTAACTCGGCAAAACAGGTTCGGAGCCAGAGTAATCGAAAGTTGTTTTTTTAATTTTTTTTGGTTTATTTGTTTTTAATGCGGACCATTGCAAGATTTTTTTTTTAATCCGTACATTTATAAAACATGTTGTGATGAAACAGCTGTTAATTAATTAGCCAAACTGCAGTCCAATGGACTTTTTTCACTTTTTGCTAATGCCATTATTGACCTGATACTTCATAGCTTCACAAGCAATTCGACCAGATAAAAGATGCGTCCTCAGATAAAAGACCACAGGAGAATTTGTGCTATCATCTGGCCATGCATGATAAAGCGCACAACATAAGTATTTCCCGCCATATTTTGGCGAGTATGTTGCGCATATATATATATATATATATATATATATACACATATATATATATATATATATATATATATATATATATATATATATATATATATATATATATATATATATATATATATACACACATACACACATGCTCATTTTCTGTGTGAAAAAAAAATAAAGTAATTTTCTGTCACACACCCACACACACACTGTTCAGACTCAAGACCTAGATACATATCTACTTTATATAACTTATATTACAGTAATAGTGATCGTTGTTATTATTATTTCAATATTACAACATTCTGACATTTATTATTTGTGAATCGATGTCTCAGCTGGAAACGTGGGCCTGGCTTCCACCATCAGAGCCCGGTGTCTTCGCCCTATGCCAGATAACTCGCAGAATGCGTTTGCTGTACTACTGCAACGTGTGACGGGGAGGGCTGTTTAAGACGAGGAGTAACAGAGGGCGAACAAGCTGCACAATCTTCGTGGCGTGGTGTCTAATGATTTCATTCGTTCTGTGATATGTCCTTAACACTGCTTCTGGAATGTTTGATAGAGGTTGGCTGATGTTTATTGTTGTGCAGACGTCGAGAGTTCCCGAGGGAGATATTTGACAATTAGTGTTTATCAGTGTGATCCCGTCAAGTGTGAGAGAATTCGTTTTATTTGAATTATTTTATGTGAAATTGGTTTTTTTTAAAAATAGTCTTTGTTTTTTCTAAGACGCGTGATGTTTCTTTTAAGTATTGGAAGATGGTTACTGGAATCCTGTTACGTGTGCGACATTTTAAACGAATTGTGTTTATTCTCAGGATAAAGGGTTAATCAGGAAATTCACAAACCTATCGGTCCATTCATCTTTCATCCCAGGGTTAATGAGTAAATGCACAAATATGTTGGTCAATTCATCTTTCATCCTAGGGTTAATGAGTAAATGCACATTTTTTCTGTCGATTAATCTTTCATCCAAGGGTTAATAAGTAAATGCACAAACCTATCGGTCGATTCATCTTTCATCCCAGGGTTAATGAGTAAATTCACAAACCTGTCGGTCGATTCATCTTTCATCGCAGAGTTAATGAGTAAATTCACAAACCTATCGGTCGATTAATCTGTCATCTCAGGATTAATGAGTAAATTCACAAACCTGTCGGTCGATTCATCTTTCATCCCAGGATTAATGACTAAATTCACAAACCTATCGGTTGATCAATATTTCATCCGAGAGATAATGAGTACATTCACAAACCTATTGGTCGATTAATCTTTCATCGCAGAGTTAATGAGTAAATTCACAAACCTATCGGTCGATTAATTTGTCATCTCAGGATTAATGAGTAAATTCACAAACCTTTCGGTCGATTCATCTTTCATCCCAGGATTAATGAGTAAATTCACAAACCTTTCGGTCGATTAATATTTCATCCTAGAGATAATGAATACATTCACAAACCTATTGGTCAATTAATCTTTCATTCCGTCCGACCTTTTAATATTTCTTAGATTCATTAATTACAAACTGCGGCCTTGCCTACATACTCGACGGTCTAGATCCTCAAGTGTGCAACCTAGTTAATCATTTAGACCAGGGTTCCTTAACCTTTTTTCTGCTATGGAACCCTTTTAATTGTCCGGTGAAGACTATGTACCCCTTCTTGGAACAAAAATATACATAATTAATTGAACATGTTACATTGTAGGTTATGTACATGCACCCCCTACATTCATGAACTTCCAAGTGGTCCGTGGACCACAGGTTAAGAAATCCTGATTTAGATAATCAAGCGAAAAGTTTTAACTCGTTAATTTTATAGATTTTTTTATGTGACGTGATCTCGCATATGGTGTTAAAACAAAGTAGAGGATAGGAGATTACCGAAGGTATAAATAAATGCAGATGTTACTTGCATGCCTTGCATATTCGTGTCAACGTTTCTAGTTTTTTTTCAAGACTAGGTCTTGTCAGATATTCATCATGTCAGCGGGTAGATACTATTAGTCCTTTTCAGAGCTTATTATTTATCAACGCTGCAAGTGCTTGTAGTCCAGCACTTATCAGACTCTTCATAACGCCAGCAGGTAGATACTGTTAATCCTTTTCGGGGCTCAGTACTTATCAACACTGTATTGTAGAGCTCTTCGTTGTACAATCTCAGACGTCTGCTTGAACATTTTCAAAGAAAGCAGTGGTCAGTTTCAGACTATTTGCATCTCTACAGAGTTTATCCGAAAATGGTACTGGCACTAGCGTTGACAGAGTTCTTTTATTTTTGAATGACAATTGCGCTGTGATATAACCGACGGACTTCAATCTAGGTTGAAAGAACTATGCCTCGCAACAACCTGGGAAAAAATATTTGTATTCCTTGTTGGATCTTCAGATGACAGTATTGTCGCGACTGGAATGTACAGCTAAAAGATGTACAGGAAACGCTTGAAATCCTGTAAGAGATTTTACCCAAAACAAACAAAAAAAATAAATAAAAATAAACCACACTTGAGGCTAGAAGTTATGGATTACACATCGGAGAATACCAACGAGGATTTAACTTTTGCTTTAATAAGAGCTACAAGCTAATCACTTTCAGGAAAACGGCCCTAATATTTTCATATTCTCGTGGAATTGGATCATAAGGTTTAACCACTATACCTCATATAGTTCACGTGGGGGGGGGGGGGTGTGTCTCTGAAGAGACACATAAAGACTAGGCCTACTGCTGCCTCAGGGATGTGTTACAAGGCGAGTAATGTGAGGTTGTCTATAGGGCTGGCGATCTCATTATGTAAAACACATTTCCACATAAACCACCAGTACAAGAGCACGTGACTGCTTGCTGCGGGCTTTCTGCAAGGGGAGCAGCTGCAATGGTGGTTCCACGTTCCATAAGGAGCGTAAAGGATGATGATTCTGCACTGTGCTGTAATGAACAGAACAAACTAGGATAAATCTGATGATTCTCCACCATGATGCAATGAACAGAACAAACTAGGATAAATCTGATGATTCTCCACTATGCTGCAATACAAAAACAAAATAGGGTAAATCCGGATGATTCTGCACTGTGCTGTAATGAACAGAACAAACTAGGATAAATCTGATGATTCTCCACCATGATGCAATGAACAGAACAAACTAGGATAAATCTGATGATTCTCCACCATGATGCAATGAACAGAACAAACTAGGATAAATCTGATGATTCTCCACCATGATGCAATGAACAGAACAAACTAGGATAAATCTGATGATTCTCCACTATGCTGCAATGAACAGAACAAACTAGGATAAATCTGATGATTCTCCACTATGCTGCAATGAACAGAACAAACTAGGATAAATCTGATGATTCTCCACCATGATGCAATGAACAGAACAAACTAGGATAAATCTGATGATTCTCCACCATGATGCAATGAACAGAACAAACTAGGATAAATCTGATGATTCTCCACCATGATGCAATGAACAGAACAAACTAGGATAAATCTGATGATTCTCCACTATGCTGCAATGAACAGAACGAACTAGGATAAATCTGATGATTCTCCACTATGCGGCAATAAAAAAAAACTAGGATAAATCTGATGATTCTCCACATGAATGCAATGAACAGAACAAACTAGGATAAATCTGATGATTCTCTCCACTATGCTGCAATGAACAGAACGAACTATATGCTGTAATGAACAGAACAAACTAGGATAAATCTGATGATTCTCCACTATGCTGCAATGAACAGAACAAACTAGGATAAATCTGATGATTCTCCACTATGCTGCAATGAACAGAACAAACTAGGATAAATCTGATTATTCTCCACTATGCTTCAATGAACAGAACAAACTAGGATAAATCTGATGATTCTCCACTATGCTGCAATGAACAGAACAAACTAGGATAAATCTGATGATTCTCCACTATGCTGCAATGAACAGAACAAACTAGGATAAATCTGATGATTCTCCACTATGCTGCAATGAACAGAACAAACTAGGATAAATCTGATGATTCTCCACTATGCTGCAATGAACAGAACAAACTAGGATAAATCTGATGATTCTCCATTATGCTGTAATGAACAGAACAAAAATCTGATGATTCTCCAAATCTGTTGATTCTCCACTATGCAGTAATGAACAGAACAAACTAGGATAAATCTGATGATTCTCCACTACGCTATAATGAACAGAACAAACTAGGATAAATCTGATGATTCTCCACTATGCTGCAATGAACAGAACAAACTAGGATAAATCTGATGATTCTCCACTATGCTGCAATGAACAGAACAAACTAGGATAAATCTGATGATTCTCCACTATGCTGCAATGAACAGAACAAACTAGGATAAATCTGATTATTCTCCACTATGCTTCAATGAACAGAACGAACTAGGATAAATCTGATGATTCTCCACTATGCTGCAATGAACAGAACAAACTAGGATAAATCTGATTATTCTCCACTATGCTTCAATGAACAGAACAAACTAGGATAAATCTGATGATTCTCCACTATGCTGCAATGAACAGAACAAACTAGGATAAATCTGATGATTCTCCACTATGCTGTAATGAACAGAACAAACTAGGATAAATCTGATAATTCTCCACCATGATGCAATGAACAGAACGAACTAGGATAAATCTGATGATTCTCCACTATGCTGCAATGAACAGAACAAACTAGGATAAATTATCTGACTGATTCAATGAACAGAACACTATGCATTATTCTCCAATGAACAGAACAAACTAGGATAAATCTGATGATATCCGAACATAAGCACGAGAAGAAAGTACAGTGAGAAGGAGAAGAAAGTACAGTGAGAAGGAGGAGAAAGTTTAATGAGAAGGAGGAGAAAGTTTAATGAGAAGGAGGAGAAAGTACAGTGAGAAGGAGGAGAAAGTACAGTGAGAAGGAGGAGAAAGTTTAATGAGAAGAATCCGAAAGTCCAAAATAGGAGGAGGAATAGAAAATCATTGGGAGAAGGGACGATTTCGCGAGCAGGGAAAATGAGGCTTCCGGAGATGGGAGACTAGCAAACTAATTTCCGTTTATATCTTGATATTTCTTTTCCATTATTATCTTCTCCACTTGTCTTCAATCTTTTCTTTCGATTATCATTGTCTGAATTTGTATGGTTTGATGTGTGCAACAATTTAATTGTTTTTCTTCAGCCAGTGCTATTTTATGCCCTGTTTTGCTTGTTTAAGAACATATTTGTTTCTGCGTTTGAAATTAAACTTATGAAATGTTACCATAAAAAAAGAAAAGAAAAAAAAAAGCTTAAAAATATCGACTTCCCATTGTATGCCATTTAAAAGATGCATGAGCGGAGCTCCCGCGTTTATGGTTAAGTCTGAAGTTCGCTAAAGTGCAAATGATAATGCCTCAATCTTAAGCTTAATTCTCAAAGAAATTCTGAATCTAAAGATGCTTATTTTATCTTAATTTTGCAACACTTCCATTATAACGTGTTTTATTCTTGCATGTTTAAAATTAATCAGAGTTTCTGATCATTATAAAGGTGCTTATTTGAGCTTAAGTCTTCTACTTGATTTAAGTATACGTGATTCGTAAAGATTTTTTGTTTGTTTGTTAAGCCAACCCCAAGAATAATCAAACGTTGAAATTTAATTAAACAGTCTTGTGCTGCCATTGATATTCCTTGAGGTGATCTTAATGTTGACGTAGAATTTTAATGATGGAAATCTCCAGATATTATTATGCGTACAGCTTTACAATTCCGCAGTATTTAAATGGATTAATTTTAGGGTAACGTCCGATTGATAGCGTGGCTATCGCATTTGCATATCTCGACAAAGTTGCCGGATTCTGGGGTTCAAACCTGGTAGCGTCACGCTCCAGTCTACCATCTGTAAATGTTTACCTGACTTTGCTCTTGACATAGGGAAGACTTAGGCATTGAACAAGGGAACTGGTCACCCCCCCCCCCCCCCCCACCCCTCATAAAGCAGTACCTAGTATAGCGTAGTCTCACTTTACTTCCCTACGGCAGTATCTGTTATAGGACGACCTTTACCTTTTTTTAATTTGGCAAATTGTCATGTGTTTATTAACTCTAGCACTCAACATAAACTGGCTTAGCTGTCAAATTGCTAGGGAGCGATTGCCGTCATTCGCGCGTAAAATTAATGCATTACCGCATCTTCAACGACCACAACTTCTTTCATGGTCAACCATACCGCCATGTTACCATTGCCTAACCATTGCAAGCTCTCAAGCTGACGAGCATTCTTTTATCTCTCTCCTTTCCTTCACAATTACCTCACCATAAAATAATGATAGCAATGTACAGACTTCTGGACTTGGACTCTGGAAGTCTGCTTCGTCAAGTATGGCGTGCTGGCCCGGGTGATCATGTCTCTTCACAACCCTCAGTTCCCAGTGCTGTTTACCAATTTTACTGTTGACTAAGCTCATTTTCTAAGCGCATGTTAACTTAATCAGTATATTCTCGCTTTGTATGCTTCTGTCGCTTTTTACTTTAATCTTTCCTCCTACTCTCCATCTTCTACTTCTAAATCTTTAAGTACTATACTTGATGGCTGATCGATCATGTCTCTTCATAACTTTCTGTTTCCAATAATGTTTGTCAGTTCTATTGTTCACTTCTTTTGATTCCTTGATGTCAGAGTGTCCAGTATCGTCTCTCTCTTTGTTACCCTCTATATTTCCTTCAGTCTTCCCAGTTGTCACGATATACTCCAGTTTCCTTCAGTCTTCCCTGTTGTCACGATATACTCCAGTTTCCTTCAGTCTTCCCTGTTGTCACGATATACTCCAGTTTCCTTCAGTCTTCCCTGTTGTCACGATATACTCCAGTTTCCTTCAGTCTTCCCTGTTGTCACGATATACTCCAGTTTCCTTCAGTCTTCCCTGTTGTCACGATATACTCCAGCTTTCTTCTTCTCATAACTTGCCCAAAGAAAGTGGATTGCTTCCTTTTAACATGAGGAATAAGCTTCCTTTTAACTTGAGGAATAAGCTTCCTTTTAACATAAGGAATAAGCTTCCTTTTAACATGAGGAATAAGCTTCCTTTTAACATGAGGAATAAGCTTCCTTTTAACATGAGGAATAAGCTTCCTTTTAACATGAGGAATAAGCTTCCTTTTAACATGAGGAATAAGCTTCCCTTTAACATGAGGAATAAGCTTCCCTTTAATATGAGGAATAAGCTTCCTTTTAACATGAGGAATAAGCTTCCTTTTAACATGAGGAATAAGCTTCCTTTTAACATGAGGAATAAGCTTCCTTTTAACATGAGGAATCGTGCCCACGCATCGAACGTTTTAACTTTGCAACCCCTTGACGGATGTTATTGAAATTTGCTACGTGGCCTACTGATATCAATGCAGTTATTAATATATTTTTTGCCCTTACAAAACTCATGTCATGTTCGAATTTTCTTCTTTAAGTTATATAAAAAAACTCTTACCGTTGTCTGGGTTAATTTTTATTAGTTCTACAGGAAAGTTACAAGATCCGTTCAACAATTGCGCACTTAATTTTTGTTGCAGCACAGCACAAGCGATGAAATGTGCTATTCAATATTTTTTTTGTTTGAATTAGTGTAGTGACTACATGTCCGCACGAGTGCGCACCTATTGTACACAGTCGCGAGTAATTATTTCAGCGGCGTATTCTAATTGCAATGAGTTGGCTGCAACGAAACAAAAACGACACCAGCGTATAATATATTAATAAACTAAACTGCATAATTATGAAAATAAGACAAAAGTGTATCTGATTGATAAAATTATCCAAGAGCAGGGTCATGTTTCTCTTCGACTCCCACCTTATCATTCTCACCTTAACCCAATAGAGCTGGTTTGGGCTAGAGTTAAAGGGCAAGTGGCCGCCCAGAACACCACTTTTAAAATGTGCGATGTTAAAGACATGACTCGTGAGGCCCTTTCACGAATAGACACAGAGTACTGGGCTAAATGTGAAGAACACGTGCTCCAGGAAGAAGAAGATTACTGGCAGCGAGATGGCTTGCAGTTTATCCAACCAATAACTGTTGTGAACTTATTGGAGTCGTCCGATTCGGAATGAGGCACGTCGTTCGCATTCCTTCGTTTGTGATAAACTAATTTCATATGCCAATCTATAATAACACATAAACAGTTACGATTCGTCATAGCTTCCTGATGATTTACTGCTATCATTGTTCATTATCAGATCATCATTCCTCGTATCAAAATCACGTGAACAACCAATCACACATTTAGGACACGCCTTTGAACCGTCTTGTCGCACAAATGTTGTGATTTACTGTAAGAATTAATGTTGCGGGCAGATTTAGGCAAATGTTCCAAAAAGATCAAAGAAAATCGCCGTTTTGCAAATTTCGCGAAAGCTATGGATGTAATGATCGCAAAATCTTAACTGCATGGAAAATCTAAGACTGCATGCAAAAATTCATGTCCATACAACAAACAGTTTTGGAGAAGATTGACGCTTTCTGTTGGCACGAATTTCCGAACCGACTATAGCATTTTATTCCATGTCTGTTAGACGAAAAAAAATTTCGTGAAATGTTCATTTGGAAATGTTCATTTGGAAATGTTCATCTGCCTTCCGTAATCTTCAGCAATCTTACTCGTATGGCTCTGAAACACTGAGAACATAAAAAACTACAATCAAAAAGCCACAGACTTTTATAAACGGGTGCTTGCTTAGGATAGAAGGATGAAAATAGTATGACTAGGTTACCAATGTGGAACTGATGACAAGAACCAGACAAGTGCCAGTAGAACAAGAGATGAGAAGAAGACGATGGAGACGGATAGTACACACACTGAGGAAACCTGTTGACAGCATTACAAGGCAGTCCTTGTTCTGGAACTCCTAGGGTAAGAGAGGCAGAGGTAGACCAAGAAGCACACGGAGAAGAGAGCTGGAAACAGAGGTGAAAGTGATGAGGAGAACGTGGAAAGAACTTGAGATGATGGCACGTGACAGGAGGACTTGGCATGTGTTTGTTGAAGGCCTATGCTCCTTGGGGAGCGGAGGGTTATGAATGAATGAATGAATCTTACTCCTAGCAGTAGTATTTCGTGCAGCTTGTTCAGTGTCTATCCATGCTATCTTATCCCATCTATATTGCTTACATCAACTACGTCACTGTTCTTGGCTTGTGTTAGCGTAATGTCCGATCTTAATGAATATAAAAGGCCGTAAGCTAACCCATTAAAATCAAAAGCAGCGTTGTCTTCGTAAAGGATGTCAAGTTAACCCATAGATTTCGAAACATAATACCGATTACCCTTAAACGATCTGACTTAAATGGTCTGCCTTAATTACACACTCAACTGAAAATTGAGAGAAAAGAACGAATTCCAAGAATTTGTCTTGTACTTTACATGAAATTCTAACATGATTGCTTGTTTTGAAAAAAAAATATTACGTTAACAATGAATATACAATTTATGGTGGATATTCCTCTAAAGCAGCGGTCGGCAACCTAGGAGCTGTGGGGGTCTACTTTAGAACCACTACCTCTCTGAAAATCTACTTTCATATTTAAAAAAAATCGTTTTGTTTTCAAGTTTCGGAGTATTTAGAGTTCAAAATAAGTATTGCCTTATTGTAGCTGTTATCTAAGCCCGGCTATCTGCTTCCTGGAATTCCACCAACAGAGAGGTGGAAAATCCAAATTAAAAGATATTTTACCAAATGTTAACTTCACTACAAACAAAAGATTACTTCCTATCTTATGAAGTTCACGAATAAAGTGAATTCAGTCAGCTAGTTTGTGGGTTTTCACTGGGAATGTTGTGAAAGTAACTTTAAACTTGGGGACACGGTAGTTTCAGTTATTGTTATTGTTCATCAGAATCGTAATCACTGCACTCCGGGAAAACCCATTGTTGCTCAGTGTCGAAGGGTATGAATACTAATTGTTCCTTTAGCGCGCTGGTTGTGCACACGATGGATGCATCCTCTCATACGTCCATCTCTGCTACCCTTACGTTTAATGTCAAATTCCAACATTCTTAACTTTGTTGATTCATCTGTTGAAGTGTCATTCTCTAACAGGCGATCATTAATTGTCCATAGTATATCTCCCTTATCCATATCCCGTGTCTCAACTATGGGTGCTCTCGAGGCTAGTCTGTCAGCTCTACCATTGCCGCGTACCCCTGCATGACCAGGGCAGTAGATCCATATCAGTTCTTGAAGACTAAAGGCTTCTATGGATGTTGTCCATTCCTGCCGTAGCCTTCCATTGTGAGGAAGTGGCCAACCCAACTCCAGCGTCTGCCAGCTATGATGGTGTGCATCTTGGTTACTCCGAGTTAGCAATTCTCGGTTGGTGATGGTATTCTGCCAAAAGATTCGGAGAATTTTCCTTAGGCAGACTGTATGGAAGGATAATTATTTCGACATTTCCTTCTCTGTTACTCTCCAGCATTCCGCACCATAGAGAAGCACAGAAAGTACACAGCTCTCATATAATCTTAATTTAGTGTTTGTGCTGTACTGAGAGGACGTCCTGATGTTGTTTAGACTAGCAAAGGCTGTTCTCGCGTTATTCATTCTGATGTTTATATCTTTGCTTATTCCGCCATCTGGTGTTAATAGGTATGTAAATGTGTCTGTCTGTTTCAGTTTCTGGTTCCTTATTGTTATAGGCTCAGGATTGCCCACATTGAGTGTCATGATCTCTTGTCTTCTATAGACTGATGTTCAGACCCACATGCTGGCTATACTTATTCAGCCTATTTGTTTTTTTTTTTCCTTGTGGTAGAATAATAGATAGAGTAAAAAATGGCTACCAGGAAAATACGTGTGTAACCCATCAAATAACACCTATTTTTGTGCTTCGATCAATTGCGAGTAATTACTCTAGTAATTGCGAGTAATTACTATGCGGTAGTCAAGTAAATGTAGCTCGATAGCAGATACTTCCGTAGGGGAGTGAAGTGTTTGAGACTTCACTATAATAGGTCCATCTTGGAGAGATGGGGGTGACAAAATTCCCTATCTCGCAACCTTTATCAGTCCTAACTGAAGAGCGGAGTCAGATATCCATTTACATATGGGAAGAATGGAGCGTGACTCCACTTTGTTTTGAACCTGGTACTTTTGCCGCGACAGGCCAGCGCTCTAACCACTTTGCCAATCGGACGGCCGATATTTGAAGTACGGTAATTCTCTCTTCCCCCCCACCTTCACCTTTTTTGACAATCAAGATAATTTCTAAATTATGGAAGATCATGACCTGCTTTATTATTCAGACCACTTTAAATGAGATTATTGACTCTTAAAAGACGTTGCGGCTTTCCCAGGTTTGACACAAGGAATTTTTTGTGGCTTATAGTTTTCATATAAGAACTCCATTTATCCGAACCCCAATTATCCGAACATCCAATTATCCGAACACTTTTTCCAGAAAAAAAAAAATTTCAATTTGCAAACTTCCACAATCACGTTAGATGCCAAAGGAATGTAATTTCTTTTTGATGCGGCCAAATTCAAATGTGTGCGAACAATTTGTAGAGAATGGGTTTTGACTAATGGCTTTATAAGGAGTTAACAAAAAAAATGGCCAAAAATGGGACGACCACTAGTAAAAACCGGCGCTTCCAAAGAAAGGAAATCTAAAATTGTGCAAAGAACTACAGAACAATTGCCTTATTAGTCCTTCCAAAAAGGTGATTGTTTAAGGATACTTTTGAACAGAATAAAACAGAATCAGAAGAAATCTTGTCAGAGGAACAGGCTGGCTTTAGACCAAAAAGAAGTACCTCAGAACAAATCTTCAATATTAGATTACTGATCGAAAAACAACTCCATCATCAACATGATTTTTATACCATAAACTTCATCGATTTTTCACAAAAGCCTTCGATCGAGTCTGGGCATTAAAGGTCTTATGGCAAATAATGAGAAAATTCAATTTTGATAGACCAACATCATAGATAACATTGAAGCACTATACAAGGACGCAAGCAGTGCCTGTTTATTTTGCAAGCAATGACATTGGAGAATTTTTCAAAACAACTTTTTCGCCAGGGATGTATCCTGTCACCAGTGCTCTTTAACATATTATCTAGAACATATTTATGCAGAGGCTCCTCTCCTACGATTATAAATCAACCATATCGATTGGAGGCCGACCTCTGTGTAAACGTTTTGCTGAAGATATTCGAATCTTAAAGCTAGGAACAAGAATCAGAACTTCAAGTAGACTGGCGAAAGTAACAAGAACATTGGGAAATTAATATAGAAAAAAGCAAGATATTGGTGAATAGCCATAAGAAACATGTTCCGACCAACATTACGTTAAATGGGCAAACGTTAGAAGAAGTTAACACCTTTAAATATCACGGGTCCACTATATGTAGTGATGGAAGATCAAATAAAGAAATCAAGACAAGACTTGAGATGGCCTCAGCTGCCATGACAAGGTTGAATGTGATCTGGAAAAGTAACATCAGTTTTCCTGTGAAGATCAAATTATACAAATCACTTGTATTATCTATTCTCTTGTATGGGTGTGATGGCTGGACACTCACTGCAGATACGGAGCGAAGGATTCAGGCTTTCGAGCATAAATGTTATAGAAGAATTTTGCGCATTTGCTATAAAGAGCACAAAACAAATGGCTATGTTAGAGAGAAGATAAACACCTATGCAGGCCATCAAGAACCACTTTTGTCAATAGTGAAACGTCGAAAGCTTGCCTGGTTTGGGCATGTAACTCGTCATGACTCCCTTTCGAAACGATCCTCCAGGGAACAGTCGAAGGTAAACGGAGAAGAGGAAGGCAAAGAAAATCCTGGGCTGATAACATCAAAGAATGGGCAGGACACGGTTTTTCCACACTTGTACGCATTGCTGAGAATAGAGAGCAGTGGAGGACCATGTCTGCTGATGCTTCCACCTGGCACCCCTACGACCCATGACGGTTGTGGGTCAGTAAACATATGGGATGGAAATTTAATATAGAAAACGATCCTCCATGCCAAGATCTTGGTGAATAAGCCATAAAAACATGTTCCGACCAACATTACATCAAATGGCAAATCCTGGGCGTTAGAAGAAGTTAAACACCATTAAGATATCTCGGGTCAGGACATCTACTTATGTATAAAAAATCAGACAGTGAGACCCTGTCTGCTGATGGCTTCCACCATCAGGCTACGACCCATGACAAGGTTGATGGGTTTGAGATGATGGACAAGTATGTAAATAGTTTTTATAGTGTAATTTTCCTTGTGATGGTTAATTATTTTTTAATAATATGTGTATAACATGTCCTCGATACATTTATGTATCGCAGTAATATCCGAACATTTGATTATCCAACGATGCTCGGACCCATGGAAGGTTCGGAATAAAAGCTTTCTAGCTGTAAATATTAAAGTATAAAAAATGTTTTTTCTTAAAAAACAAGATTTATGAAATAAAATGAAGGTTTTCAAATACAATCAAAACACCCAAATACTAGCCTCTCATGCGTTAAGAGCTCAATTATTCAGCATGTGACGACAGACTATGTTCCTGCTTTTGTGTAACGAGAAAAAATAATTTTCCGTGCCACGGCGAAATAATACTTTTGTTAGAAAATTTTCTTGCGACGATAAAAATAAGTTTGTAATACTTGCAAGTAAACTACGATCACTTTTATAATAATCAAAATAAACATAATTTTTTGCGTGATGAAGAAAAATAACGCTTTTTATTATTTGGTTAAAATTACCACCAGATCTTACGTGATAATTATAATTAAAATACAGTGATTGTCGTAGGAATTAAGAGAGTTAATGCAGGAGATCAAAATTAGACAGCTGAAATATTTTGCGCACATAAAAAGACATAACACCTTGCTGAATACCATAATAGAAGGCAGAGTTGAAGGCAACCGTGCAAGAGGAAAACAGTTCTATAAGTGGGAAGATAACATAAAGAAATTTACAGGAAAGAGTGTATCAGAGTGCATCATTAAGACAAGAGACAGTGGATGTTGCATCCGATTTCGATGTGGGGATAGCAGCTGATGATGAATGTCGTAGATAACATTTTAAACATAAGTCTTCACTTGGCAAAGTGCACTGTCACTTACGTGCCCTCTTTTGTCCTCTTTTGTCCTCTTCTTTGGTTTTGCTGTTTAAGGGTCATGGGGTCACCATTATTGCTGACCCCCCTTGCAAGAGGTATGCATAGGAATTTTTTAAAACCAGAAGTCTGCACCAAGACATTTTCCTGTATCTTTACTGTAGTTGTAGTACCGTGATTTTCCGTGTCAGGATGCTAACTCCATGCACATTCCTCTTTAGTTGCCTTTTATTACCTCCCTTTGTGAATTGGCGGTGTTCTGTTCTGTGCTGCCGAAAGTCAGACTTCGGCATTCAGTGTCCAAATACGATGATCTGGTATAGCGCCCTCTACCCTCATGTTTAATGGATGCTCGGGACACACTCAGCATTTGTGAGTCTTTAACGTGTTGTGAATCAGACCCAAGATCGCACATTTGCTTCCTGTTTCTGTCAACCACACACCAGGACTATTTATACCTACACGCTCCCCTCGACGACAGAAACTGTTAATCACTTCAATGGAAAATCAATCGCGGGTGACTGGAATGGTAGTTGTTTAGGAGAACTCCATGTATACTGTGATCAGTTAAGAAATGAAAGGGGAGAAAAGTTAGGGAGACACAATATCGTAAGATTGCTGCTCTCAGTCTCTGTCTGTCTCTCTGTCTTGTCTCTCTCTGTGTCTTGTCTCTGTATCTTGTCTCTCTCGCTCGCTCTCTGTCGCTGTCTTTTTACCTTCTATCTCACTGTGAAGCATAGGCCATCATTTCATGCCAAGCTCTAGTGTTACAGGTCACAATTTCCCATTCGCCCCCTCGCCCCCCCCCCTCCCCCCCCCCCCCCCCCCCCCCCAATGTAAGGAAAAGACGATAGCATTAATCCTTGAACAAGAAATCTTTGTGACAACAGGGACAAATTTAGGGCAAAAGAAACAGAGAAATACCCATAAATCTTAACTGTAGTGACAAGATGGCAAGAAAAACTGCAATAATTTTAGTATGCACTATGCGGGGGGAGGGGGCGGCGGCGTTGTGGAGAAAAGTAATCGGCAGTGTCGCTAATCATGACATTTAAAAATGATGATAAGCTGGAGATATAATCTGCTTGCTGTTGCTGTTGAGCGTCTTGCGCAGATTCTCTGGAAATCTTGGATGTCGGAGTAGATTGTGTGACGGTGAAACCCCTTCTTTATTATACTTAAGCTATTCCATCGCTCCATTTTCCTGGTCTCCTTCGTGGTTTGTATCCTACAATTCAAGCTTCCAGAGTACTTCAGGCCAGTTTGTCATTTTGACGAAGTATCCGGACTAATTTTATCTGTCTCAACGACTTCCAAGTTTGGTCTTTTTCTGTGGTTGACAGTCTGTCTGATGATTTTATGTCGTGGTTCCATTAGTTATTATTATAATGCAATGCAATGCTTGCATGACGGAAGGTAGAAATAAATGCAGATGTTGACGTGTACTCCTTGCATAATCATGCAGCGTTGTCGAAGCTAGCAGTCCATTTCAATACAGCCTTTATCAGGTCTTCATCATTCCAGCGGGGAGATACTATTAGTCCATTCAGGGCTTAGTATTTTTCAACGCTGCAAGTGCTTAGCGGTCCTTTCTCAGGACTACCCCTTTTCAGGACTAGCCCTTTTCAGGGCTTTGCCTTGCTAGATGAAAGACCTTGTTCTTTTCAGAGCTTACTGTTCAGCAACAATGTACTAAAGTTTCTGCATCTGTGCTTTATGTAAGGTTAAGTTTTTTTGGCCTTGAGAAAAAGATGCTGGAAATGGATAGGACACACATTGAGAAAACCTGTTGATAGCATTACAATGCAGTCTCTTATCTGGAATCCTCAGAGTAAGAGAAGATAGAGGAAGACCAAAGAACACATGGAGAAGAGAACTGGAGACAGACCTGAATGGTATGAAGAAAACATGGAAAGAGCTGATGGCATGGGACAGGAAGACGTGGCATGTTTGTTGAAGGCATGGGTTCCTTGGCCAGTTGAAAGGTGAAGAAGTGTTTTTACCACAGTAGCACTGGTTTGGTATGAATATACTATTAACCATTTGATAAGATATCAGCTTTGACGTAGAATGTATTAGCTAATGCAAATCATTGCCACAAATCGTCAGCTCGGTAAAGACCAATGCGTTCCTTCACTGTTGACTTCTTCCAGAATTCACATTTGTATAATTGAATGATCATACGACAATTAGGAGACAATTAGAAGATCTTTCAAAATTCAGTGATATCTAGAAGTTAACTTTCCGTACCAAGTTTTAGGTAATAGATTTTGCCATGTTTCGGAAGTTATTTTTAGAACGTGTTTTATTCATGGTGTATGCCATTTTTGGGACGTAATTTGTACCTTATTTTAGTCACAGTGTTTGCTATTTTTGGGAATTTTTTTTTGGGGGGGGGAATTAATTTGTACCTTATTTTGGTCATGGTGTTTGCTATTTTTGGGACGTAATGTGGACCTTATTTTGGTCATAGTACGAGTATTTGCTATTTTTGGGACGTAAATTGCACCTTATTTTGGTCAAAGTGTTTGCTATTTTTGAGACGTAATTTGTACCTTATTTTGGTCATAGTGTTAGCTATTTTTGGAACGTAATTTGTACCTTATTTTGGTCACAGTGTTTGCTATTTTTGGGACGTTATTTGTATCTTATTTTGGTCATAGTGTTTGCTGTTTTTTGTTTGACGTTATTTGTACCGTGTGTTGGCCATAGTGTGTGGTATGTTCCGGCCATTATTTGTATCATGTTTTGGTCATAGTATGTGTAGCTTTAGAGCGCCCGACTGGCTATCGGTTAGAGCGCTTTCTTCTCGCAACACAATAACCGGATTCTAGAATCGGAACGTGATAGCGCCCCACTCCATCTACCCAGCTGTAAGTAAGTTTCTGGTTCTGCTCTTGAGTTAGGAAAGACAAAAGCAGCGTAGAAGGGAACTGGTCACTCCACCTCTTAAAAGATGCACCTAACATAGTGAAGTCTAAAACTTCACTCTTACCTAACATAGTGAAGTCTAAAACTTCACTCTTACCTAACATAGTGAAGTCTAAAACTTCACTCTTACCTAACATAGTGAAGTCTAAAACTTCACTCTTACCTAACATAGTGGAGTCTAAAACTTCACTCTTACCTAACATAGTGAAGTCTAAAACTTCACTCTTACCTAACATAGTGAAGTCTAAAACTTCACTCTTACCTAACATAGTGAAGTCTAAAACTTCACTCTTACCTAACATAGTGAAGTCTAAAACTTCACTTCTACCTAACATAAGAAAGTCTAAAACTTCACTTCTACCTAACATAATGAAGTCTAAAACTTCACTCCTACCAAACATAATGAAGTCTAAAACTTCACTCCTACCTAACATCTTCTTTCTTCTTTGATCCTTAGCCGCCGACCGTCAAAGCAGTCAGTGGCCATCACGCCTAGTGGCGTCTTGTAGGGCAACAACAAATTGATTCCACTTTGCTCGGTCGGTGGCCATCCTTCGTACAGTGCCCCAACTCTGGTTCATTCTTTGCATCTCAGCCTCCACAGTCCTCCGCCAGGTTGTTTTTGGTCGGCCTCTCTTTCGTTTTCCTTCAGGGGTTCAAAGCATAGCTGTTCTTATGATGGCATCGGGGTCTCTTCTGAGGACATGGCCAACCCAGCTCCAGCGTCCACCAGCTATGATGGTGTGCATGTCCTCTTGCTTGCTCCGAGTAAGCAGATCTTGGCCGGCGATGGCACTCGGCCAAAAGATTTGGTGAATTTTCTTAGGCATGTTGTGTGAAAAGAGGACAATTTCGACATTTCCTTCTCTGTAACTCTCCAGCATTTCGCACCATAGAGAAGCACAGAAAGCACACAGCTCTGATATAATCTTAATTTTGTGCTTGTGCTGTATTGAGAGGACTTCCAGATGTTGTTTAGGCTAAAAAAGGCCGTTGTTGCCTTATTCATTCTGATGTTGATGTCCCTGCCCGCCCCGCCGTTCATCTTTACCATGCATCCCAGGCATGTGAAGGTGTCTGTCTGCACCAGCCGCCGATTCCCTACTGATATGGGCTCAGGGTTGCTCACATTGAGCGTCATGACCTCTGACTTCTTTAAATTGATGTTCAAGCCCACCTGCTGGCTGAACTTATTAAGTCTATCCGTTTTTTCCTGGATGTGTTGATGTGAATGTGCTAGTAGTGCAATGTCATCTGCATATTCCAGATCTTCCAAAGTAGAAAATGTAGACCATCTTATTCCTCTTGGACTGCCCTCTGTTGTCTGGCGCATCACCCAATCTATGACTGTTAAAAATAGAGTGGTTGATAAGGGGCATCCCTGTCGTACTCCTGTCTTCACCTCAAAGGTTAGGTTGCTCTGCCCAACACTACACGTAAAGTTGGCATAGAGGCTTTTTATGATTGACTACCTAACATAGTGAAGTCTAAAACTTTACTCTTACCTAACATAGTGAAGTCTAAAACTTCACTCCTACCTAACATAGTGAAGTCTAAAACTTTACTCCCCTATGACAGCTTTTGCTATGGGGCCGGCTACCTTTGTTGTTGTTGTTGTTTTGAAGAGGTGATGGGTGGAGAGCAGGCACTTAACAGCTGACCATTATTGCCTCTTCTCGTTCCATCTTGGTCTACCCTGTTCAACCTGAAAATTGTTTATAATTGGGGTATGTAGTGTCATTTTATTTACTAATTTTGTATTCAATTTAAATAACTATTGTCTTTTGCAGTTGCTGATTTTAATTTATATTAGTATTTGTCATTTTATTTTCTCTTTTGTATTGTTATACATAACTATTGTCCTTTACACTTGGTTTTAATTTGTATTAGTATTTGTTGTTTTTGAGTTGTCTTTTTTTTTTGTAAACCTCGTTGTCTTTCCTTGTCCTATGAGTAGTTAGTAAATTTGCTAATTTTTCTGTTGTTTTTTTTTCCTTGTTGCTTAATTTCTATTTGGTTGAATGTCTTTTCTGAAGTACTAACCTTATATATTTCCTTTGTTTTATGTATTAAGTATTGATTGGGCTTCTCCTAGGGCATCTACTCTTAAAACCTTATCACCTGTCATGTCTAAATTGTGATTTATATAGTAAATTTTTAATTCAAGCCTTTGTTGTTCGCACTTTTTACAGTGGATCAGGTAGTGGTCTATGTCATTCTCTTCCTGACATTCTTGGCAGTGTGGTTCCTCTATCATAAAGTATGCCGCACCGAGACGGAGACACCACAGCTTTTTGTTCCATTGTATATTTAATTCTTCTCTGACCTGACACGTCCTTGTTGGTTCTTTCAGCAGTTTGAACGCGTGTCTGCCTTTTCTACTGTTCTTCCATGTTGTCTTCGTCGCAAAATTGATTTCAATACATTGCAAACGTGGTCGAGGAGTTTACAGTTAAAGTCACCGATCGATTGTCAACAAAGCGGCCGCTATCAAAATGGCGGTATATCGGCAAACTGTAGACGATACATCGAAATCGGCAATTATAAATAAAAGCATAAAAAATCATAAGATAGTCACAGGGAGAAGACGCCTTAAATCCTGGTACAACTTCTTACCAACTGGCCAGGGTTTTCACAGTCTGACTATTTCTATGATGTCCATACACCAGTGCTGTTTCTAAGACTGGGGTATTACTTGTAAGACCAGGACTCTTTACTGGCATACTATCCTGGTAGCCTATGAGATACCTGGATTCTCACATAAATAAATAGTTTTAAATAACCTCCCGCTACATCTTCCATTCCTCGTTTATAGTTGGTTTCACTTGGCTCTTGATCTCCGACCTTCACAGTCCTGCTCTTATACAGTAGACATTCAAAAATCCGGCAACGTCCGGACCTGAGGAGTGCCGGATTTTTGAAGTGCCGGATTTTTTATGGTTATATATTCTGTATATATTTAACAGAAAATGACTACCTGTACACTTTATCTGCGATCGACAATGCACGATGTTTACGTTTTACACCACTTCTTTTATTTGCTGAATCCATAATGGGGCTAAACAGCAGTAAATAAATGATAAAATGAGAAGGAATGAGCAGGAATGCCTGTTAACACGTGCAAGCAAGATCCAACAGCTGCATCAAAACATAAACGACTCCAGAAAACAGTGGCGCGCTGCGCGGTAAATTTAAAAATGCGCTCCGAAATCCATGCCGGAAATCTGAAGGAACCGGATATCGATGGCCGGATTTTTGAATGTCAGCTGTATTGTTTTTACTTATTCTTCCATTCTTGTCTGCCAACTCGTTACCAGCTATACCTATGTGTGCTGGAACCCACACTAGCCTCACACTACATCCTCTGTTCCCTAGAATTGCTAGAATTTCTTCCTTTATGTCTGGCCGGCTACATTTACCTGGGTGTTCTAGTGCTTGTAGTGATGATAGTGAGTCTGTAAATATCGTAACAGCTTCTGGTGGGTTATCTTCGATTATTTCTAAACTTTTTAGAATTGCTACCATCTCTTCGGTAAAAATCGAGGCCCCTTCAATTACACTGTAGCTCTTTTTTATTCCCCACTGTGGTATTACTACTCCTGCACCTAGTTGCCCACTATCACTCTTGGATCCATCAGTGTGGACGGCCAGACTTTGTTTTGTAAGTTGATTTATGAACTTTCTACTTATCATTTTGGCTTCCTTATCTTCTATGTTTTGTTTGATCTTTTCAGTAAGTGCGTAGTCTATGATTAGTGTTTTTAGTTCCCCGGGTGGTATTGTACTTCTATATTTATTACTATTTTCAATTGTGTTTGACAGTTCTTTGAACTGCGTTAGATCTTCTATAGTTCTCCACCCTGTTGGATATCTATCTTTATTTAAGGGAACGTCCCATACACTTGGTTGGTTTTTGACAAATGCTTTATGTGCTGGGTGGGTCACTTCTTCTGGCTACCTTTACTGTTTGTGTGTAGATTTAAAGCCAAAAAAATTCCAGTGAAACACGAATTATACCCAACAAGATTTTGTTCCAACTTACATTTTCAGGCGTTTTCGTTTTAAAGAAAGTTTTGTATGAAAAAGGTATGTGTTTAGTTTAATTTAATTCATGAAAAATTATAGGAAATACGAAAACAAGCTTTTAACCTCATATGCTTTGTTTCTGCGGCTATAGAAGTAAAAGGTAAAGTGAGGCTCATAGCAGATGAAGTGCTTGAGACTTAACTATACCGGGTCCAAATTCGAGAGGTAGGATTAACTGTTCCCTTCCTCGCTGTTTTTGCCTTCTCTAACTCAAGAGCAGAGTCAGGTACCCGTTTACAGCTGGGTTAGACTGGAGCGTGACGCCACCGTATTTCGAACTTTTGCCGCGAGAGACCAGCGCTCAAACCACTCAGCCAGTCGGACGTTCGATATAAGCAAATATCGCCAGATTTGTTTCACAACTGAATTCATGATAAAAATTTTACAATTAAGTCAAAACAGCTTTCAAGGACATTAATCGTGTTTTAGTTTATAACATAGGTCACTAGGTCAAAATAATCTCAGAACTATTATTAAATGATACAAGTGTAAATATTAAAGCAAGAGAAATGATATATGGGCGGCAGGACAGATGAATAGACCAGACACTCAAAAAACAGAACAAGTGACATCAAATTAGCTAGAAACGCTCAGAAAGAAAGAGAGGGTAGAGCCACTGAAAAGAAAACCTTGTGGAATACTGCCATCTAGAATAAGACGGGTTAGTGTTCCAGTCACCTTGGACGTCACCCATGTCGTATTCTATTTATACATAAGTCTTTCTTCATTATGTGAAAATGTGAACGTTTGGTTGTGGAGGAGTCTGCTTCGATATGTATGCAAGAAGACAGGAATTTATCAGTTGTATTCGTCTTCCACTAAGAATATATGAGAACTACACACTTACTGTACTTCTGTATGGTGCGGAATGCTATACAGCAGAGTCTATCTGTGGTCCACGGATCCCTTGAGGGGGGGAAGGGGTCCATTCTAAGAGGTCCGTGCCCATAACCTAAAATGTATAGTTTTTGTTTTATCATACTTTTATGTACATTTTTTTTTTCAAGATGGGGTTAATTCCTTCATCGGACAATCAAAGTGGTCCATGGCCTTCATCGCATAAAGGGGTCCATAGCCTTCATCAGACAGTCAAAAGGAACTATGGCCTTCATCAGACAACCAAAGATGTTGCAACGGGATTGTCACCTCTGCTGTGTGGCGGCGTTCCAACAATGGCCAAATTTATAAAAATGAAGGTCTTCAAAGGTATCAACCTTCGCTCAAGATTACTCCCTGCAGAGATACAAATAGAAGAAGGATGTTTCTATTTCAGGGAGTCTCACAGGAATCTTAAGAAAGTAAGCATCACAACTGAGATCATTTAAGCTATCATGAACTTTTTATCTTGCCGCCACTTCTGTGAGGAAAAGAAATTAGCTCGTATTGTCTGAGCTCCCAACTGAAATGATTCAGTAAAATGTTACTTTAATAGCTCTTGATGGTTCATCATCATATTCTCTCCAGAACGTTGTCTCCATTACGGCTGCTCTGAACGCATTACGATTTTGGGCAAGTCAATCTGCATCTTCCAAAGACATGATCAGACTCTCTGTGATGTCCTGGATCCACCGTCGTCTAGGTCGTCACCTTCCTTTTTCCAGGGACTTTGCCTTCCATTACCAATTTTTCCAGACTATTATGTCTCTTTATATGACCGAAGCATTTCAGCTTCCTTATTGCGATTGTATTTAGGAGCCAATTTTCCTCTACATTTAGTGAGTGCAGTACTTCTCTGTTGGTCTTTTTTCTGTCCAGGGCATTCTCAACATCCTTCTGCAGCATTTCATTTCGAATGATGTAATCTTTTTTGCAACTGTTTTATTGAGTGTCCATGCCTCGCAGCCGTATGTTGCTACTGGGAATATACATGCTCTGCTCAGTTGTAACTTAGTTTCTTTGCTTGTGCCTTGCCACAGGTTTTTCATCTGTATTAGTTTGTGTGAGGCAATTGCAAGTCTTCTTTTGATTTCTACTGCACAGTCGCCAGAGCTGTTGATGATTGATCCTAAGTATTCTAATTCGTTAACACTTTCTAGTTCTTCGTTATCAATTTCAATTTCTGGTTTGATCTTTAGTTTGTCTGTTGTCAATACTTTGGTCTTCTTGGTGTTTAGGTATAGATTCTAGGCCTCGCTGTGATTTTTGGTTGACAGAATTAATTGTTCAAGTCCTTCTGGGTTGGTCGATAGGAGGACTGTGTCGTCAGCATATCTGATTTCCGGGATCTGGTACCAGCCGATGTTGAATGGGTCAAAAACTCTGTGTGTTCTTAGTCATCTCTTACCTTAATGGTTATGTATTTAAAATAACTGAGTCCTGCTGGTGCAATTCACTCAATAATGATTAAATCAACTTTGAATTTGTATTTACATATATCAAATTTAATCATTATTTATAGTTAACAGAGTAAAAAATAGAGTTCTTTAGAAAAAAAAATGAAGCACTAATGTTTTCGTCACTTTACAATGGCTTTTGTTTAAAAAAAAAAAAACTTCTTTTGCTGGGCCTGACTGTAATACTTAATTAATCAAGTGTTGACGATAATTTGTTGTTGGTGTTGGGTTCCGCCACTGTTGGTTCCCAAGGGTGTTGTTGATTGTTCCGTCAATCGTCAAATTCTGTGCCAATAGCACGTCCTTGGTGGTAATGCTGAGGATAACCACTCCAGTTGTCAAGACACGCGTCTTCAAACTCCATCTGATGTAAGCGTCTAGCGTAGACTGCTGGCAACATGAACCACAGACTTGTACCACAAATGTGTACCGCAATCCCGAATATTGGGAATTGAATTTACAGACTTCTTGCACAGTAAAAACTCCCGAATAGTGCCGGGAGACTGGTTTTAAGAGACCGTCTTAGAAGTGGTCATGATATTACTGTACTTTAGTTATAATCCCAATGTTATTCTGTATGTAGGTTCGTAGGAATCGTGGTGTCCAGTGCTATAGTCGAGTTTTCTTTCAGTTTAATATCAGAAGATCCTATAATACTTGATCCTGTCTTTATGTTGGAGTCCTGTTTCAGTTCGTTATCCTGGCCGTCTTAAATGCCTTTTTGACGATATGGAAATGCAGTGAAGTTGTATAAAAATGTTGCAGATTATAAGGGACATTTTCGCCCACACATCCATGTGGTTTCGTTGGAAAAGGCTCCAATCAGAATTAGTTTATTTTAGCACTTTTGTGCCAATCCAACCACGAATTAGTGTTTGATATTAATAGGGGTCTCTCTTGCGCCCACCCCCCACTACCCTCTTCCGTAGAACATTCTACATGACAGACAAGATATTTTCTTTATATGTCATTAACAAATTCACCTGCCTGTCTTTAATGACGATATAAGGTCTTGCTCCTTCCGTTTTGCCTGTTATGTTTACAATCTCACTACTTCACAGATCTAACATTATAATTTCCAAGATGTGATTTCCTTGTAATTGTTTATCACATTAAAGTCCATCTGCTGGAAGTATTACATCACTGCCCGGGACAATCATCAGCAAGATGGTCATTTCCTACATTGCAGTGAGATCTGCCGTATTTTATCATGTTTGCGTGCTTGCACCTTATCATGTGACAGCCTGGTAGCGTGTATCGTCCTCAGACAGAACGTCGGAGTTAACAAAAGGAGTGTCGCTCAGTGGAGACTCTTACTCCATCTGGAGCTAGTGATAAGCGAAAAATCAATGTGATAAGTCGACTCCTCCGCTTAAGCGTCTCCGATAACAAAGGAGAAAATAACTAGGAGAGAGGGGTAGGAGAGAGGTGTGACTATATGAGAAAAGAAAACTTTAAATGAAACAACGATAAGGTTTGGGTGAGAAAAAACGAAAGGAAGGGCAGAGGAGAGAAAATGAAGGAGGTCGATCGAAGATTTGACTTTTCGCAGGTCCTTCATCGGAAAATGAAAGGAGTCTATGGCCTTCATCGAACAGTCAAAGTAGTTCTTAGCCTTCATCGGACAATCAAAGGGGTTATTAGCCATCATCGGACAATCAAAGGGGTTATTAGCCTTCATCGGACAATCAAAGAGGCCCATGGACTTCATCTTTGGCAGAACACCATTCACCAACTAAGAACTGCTTACTCGGAGCAATCAAGAAGATATGCACGCCCTCATAGCAAGTATGTGTATATGAGGAGGACTGCAGTAAGACGGGAGTAAAACGGTAGAATGAAAACACACACACACACACAAACAAAATAAACAAACACATTGTAATACGTCTTACTAGGAGAAAGGACAAGTAGAGGCTTGAATTGGGTTGACCATGTCTTCAGAAAAAACCCTGACATTATTAGAAATGGTATGATGTGGACCCCCCAAAAGGAAGGCGAAAGATTTACCGACCAAAAATAATTTGGGCGGAGAAAAGTGGAAACCCATTGAAAAGCATGAACCAGAGTTGGGGCATCGCCTGATGGCTGGCCACCGAGCAAAATGGTGAGAGTTTGTTGCTGCCCTACGAGGCGGCAGTAGACGTGATGGTCACTGGATTGCTTTGTCAGTCAGTGGTTAAGATCTAAGAAGAGAAAGAAGAAGATTCATATTATATGTTTTGTCTTGTTGTACTATTTATGAATACATTTTTTTTGGTCAGAGCACACATTTATCATCATCATCATCATCATCGTCATCATTATTTTCATTTTCTCTTACTATGGAGCATGTAACCGCCACTGCCATTGGTCCTCTTGCAGGAAGTCTGCACCAAAGCATTCATGTGCTGTTGTAGCTGGGGTTTCTGTAGCAATTTGTTGTACGCCATGAGGTTGCCTGCCCCATGCACAATATTATATTAATAGCCACTTACGATACGGCATTTATTATCTTTACGTAAAATGTATACATTGTCCGTGGCATTCGTGTGGAGAATGTCCACTTTGTCAGGAGCGCAGATGTCCGTGCCATTCGTGTGGAGAATGTCCACTTTGTCAGGAGCGCAGATGCCGTAACCTTATTCGTAGTAAGTGTCTGATTCACTTCCATTATTTGGTCTCGAGGTTAATGTCATTTATTCCTACTATCTATTCTAGAATATTTGTGTTTTTCGGTAGTGATAATATCAATGTGTAGGCTGTATTTCTCCGCTGGATTCAGCCTCCGCTGCATTTCTCCGCTCTATATGCATTATCCTTTACGTACCGTGGTAGTTGTCGAAGGTGATCAAGACTCTTTGCAACATGTCGGTGCACAAGGGTGTTTATAAAATCTACAGTTGACTTCTTTCCAAGCCACGATGCTAAGGTTCCCGTTACAAGCCCATTAAGGCATATTGGGAATATGATGTTAGGCCCATATTTTCTTGACCGACACACTACGGGTGTTGTGGTCAGCATCACGCCGGCCGCCTTAACCTTCTCAGAAGTTGCTCTGGTACCAAATGTATGAGGCTGCGTAGACCCTGGAGCCGTTTGCTGTCTAAAAAATCCCACCTCAACTGGGGAATCGAACCATGACCGCCAAGCTGGGAAGCCAGTGAACTAACCACTGCTCTGTTAATAAACTGTACAGTATAATCTCTCACTGGCAACTCTATTCCGTAAAACGAATTGCTACATAAACTACCCCTACAAGAGCAATTGAATGCTTTGGCGCAGACACTGTCTGAATGGGGACCAGCTGTAGTGGTAAATTCGTGCTCCAAAAGACAGTCAAAGATAACCGAATAATGACATTCTCTCTTTGCATTCCTCTATCTCTGTTTGCTTCATTCTTTCCTGTTGTCACAATATATTTCAGCTTTCCTCTTTTCTTAAGAAGATTTATTTTTACTCTGCGTATAAGAGGCTTCATTAAGTCTCTTGTTCTGTGTCAGGTCTCCACTTGTAATGATTTGTGGGGTCATTTAATGTCGTGTATCCTGGCTGTGTTACATATGATTTGTAGCTTTGCTTAGGTTTGTTTAGCTTTGGTTACCTTTGGTTAGCTTTGCTTAACTTTGCTTAGATTTGCTTAGATTTGCATTAAATTAATATGAAACAAACATAAAGGTATGTTTTCAGGCACTCGTAAGAAATAAAGAAGTAGAACACTAGACAATAGAAAAACAACAGACATGAGTGGCTTACCCAGGATTTGAACACTGGACCTTCCGTGCGACAACCCCGCCTAGCTATGCAAGCCTCGGGTTTCCCTTCCTTATATGTTAGATTTGCATTGCTTTGTTTAGCTTTGCTTAACTTTGCTTAGCTTTGCTTAGATTTGCTTAGCTTTGCTTAGCCTTGCTTAGATTTGGTTAGCTTTGCTTAGCTTTGCGCAGTGGCGGTACCATAGCCAGTGAGGTTTTATCGAGGCGTGGTTATTTCTAGTTGGAGAGACGGAGGGTCATATTTGTTCATGTTATTTGTTTGCTTCTATGAATTAGGGATTTTAGATTCACATGTCAGCGCCCGATTGACAGTGGTTTGAGCGCTGATTTCTCGCGGCGGCAAATGTCCCAGGTTCGATTAACGGTATCGATATGCTCCAGTCGGCCCAGCTGTAAATGGTTACCTGACTTTGCTATTGATTAAGGGAAGGCAAAGGCGGCGAGGAAGGGTAGGCCACACCCACCTCTCGATGCTGGACCTAGTATAGTGAAGTCTAACACTTTTCTCCCCCACGGCATTACCTGCTATGGGATAACTTATAACTCTTACATTCACTTGTGTTAGCTGTGATAGTTTGAGCTCGTTGCCACGTTTCACATTTTAATTAGTTGGAAGAATAGTTTTTTTTTTTTTTTTTTTTCCTTAACCAGCGGCACTTGGGCTTTCAGCCCCTTCGGCCCAATGACATGTCATTGCGAGGCTGGGGAACCTGAGGACTTTCCTTCCAACCCGATCAGGAGCTTAGCTCCTTCCCATCCACAGAGGGTTTGTCACAGGAGCCGTTCAGGCTATTCAGTCAAATTTCCGGCCGTAAACATTTCTTCAAACGCCGACGCCCGGGTTTGAACCATGAACACCTGGTCGCCAGTACAACGCCGAAGCCATTACACCAGCGCGGCTCCCGGAAGAATAGTTAAAATCTGCAAGTATATTCATTTTGCGTATCCGATTGGCAGCGTGATTAGAGCGCTTGCTTCTCAAAGCAAAGGGATCAGGTTTGAAACCCTCTCGCGTCACGGTCTAGTCTACCTGGCTGTAAAATTAGGTACCAAATTCTGCTCTTGATTTAGGGAAAGCAAAGACAGCGAGGAAGAGAACTGGTCACGCATCTAATGACCTAGTTCCTGTATAGACATATATATATATATATCTGTAACACTTCATTTCCCTTCGAACTAACTTTTATTTTCTCCGGCATTTAAAAATGCAGTGTCCCCAGCTTTAAAGATACTTTCACCTCATTCTCAGTGAAAACCAGCAAGGTAGCATACTACAATTCACTTAATTTGTGAACTCCATCAGATATAAATCATCAGATATAAATAATCAGATATAAAGCATCAGATATAAATCATCAGATATAGAGCGAACATTCCTTATAATATTTAGTTTTAATTTTCTTGTCCAGGCATTGCGGGAAGCAGACCGTACGGCAGAGATAACAGTTACATACATCTTCTTCTTTGATCCTTTGCCCCTGACTGACAAAGCAGTCAGCAGCCATCACGCGTAGTGACAAATTGCCCCCATTTTGCTCGATCAGTGGCCATCCTTCATGCTGTGCCCCAACTGTCAGAAGGCCTTTCTTGCTACCACTACGACCTCACACTTACTTTTTTTTTTTCTTAATGAATGTGGCTACGTAAAGTGTCTAGGGTAATGATGTGTAATGTGGTGTGTTAGTTATAAATACACCCACAGACATTTAAGAAGACTAATAAGATTAACAAGTGTTAAAATACACTGAACTAACTCACGTGTATAAAGTTTTTGATATAATTATATTACATTTATTGGTTCTGGATCAAGTTTTTTGTGACCAGAACTGATTTTAAAAGAAGGATTGAAAATTTATGAAAAATATGCATGGAATGTTACATAATAAATGCAAGAGCGTACCTATTTAAGTACTAGACTAGTTAGTTTTATTTAAAAAAGTTCGAGTAGTCATCTCTTTGGGAGGATATTTACTGTTTGTGCTGTTGGGGTGGCCTCATCACACCTGTCTATATTGACTACACAATGTCCAGAAAATGGTGGGAATTTTTACGGGGATATTAGTCACTACCAATAGTTGGTGAATGTCCAGCAGACCAGAGGCTCACTCATCTTTTTGTAGCTCTGGTGCTGAAAACTTGTGGTCCCACCTCTCCGTGCTGGCGGGCAATAATGGTGGTCTCTGTCACAAGAACTGCACAGATACACTCGAGTACAGTCACCCACCGAATAGACTCTGCTTTGTTGTAGATAGAAAAACTCACAGCTCTGCAATCAAAGTATGGGCTATGTGTCAAAATCTATTCTATACCCACGTCTGGACACCACACTGACACAACAACCACATCATACAGACAGGTCAGATCTCTCTGACCAAACAGCACAGTTACCATGGTGGGTTTACATCCGATAGATCCTCCCAGACTATAGATTCTGAAAAATAATTATTAGTTGTCGGCCCTAAAAGAAGATAGGTAATCTGTTTCAACGCTTGATCTATCGTGCATAATCCTTGCTGTAGTTTATGTACCTTGTTGGTCCCTAGACCCTGACTTGGGCGGGGGGTCTAGAGCAAAATCCCTACTTGTTTGTAATGCTAGATTTTGATATGGCAGTATCAAATCACTCGAACATGAAACAATATTCAAAATATATAAAGAAATAATTTCAATCTTACCAGATTATGAATAATTAACACAGAAGTGCTAGCAAAACTCAGCTGAGCTGCTGGCTATAGGATGGCGTCCCTAAATTTACTTCACTTGCTTTCATATGGGAAAACACCACACTTTAAAATCTGTGTCTAACACTGAACAATTATTGAAGAATGACCCCAAATGCGCTCTGAGCGCTAATGATATGCTTGTCTGTGGCCAATCACTGCCTAGTTGTACTTTAAATTTCAAATTTCTACACTAAAGTCATTTCAGTCATGCTTCAGTCAAGTATGGATGGTTATCTGTTAGTCTGTCCGTCTCTACTTGTGTTTCTAAAAAAAAAATGTGCTTGATTTTTGAAGCAACCTTTCTCTCCCCTTAAAATATTGTCGTAAAAAGTTATATTTAGACACAGCTACCGCTCAAAAACCCTCTCCTCCATAATAAGTAACTTTGAACACTTGCGTCCCCAAGGTCGTGTTTTGTGTGCAAATAACGACACTTTTAGATTCAATATAGTCTAGCGATGATGTGAACTACACTGTCTTTTGTCATTATTTTCAATATTATCTATCCGTCTGTAAAATTAAGACCATATTAGTTCACTGCTCAGAATAGGCCATCTGGCCAGCTAATTTTTATATTCCTAACATTAATATTAAGAAAAATTACTTTTTAAATTTTTGTAATTTTCCTACCATCCGCGTTCTGCCGCTCAATTCAAATCAAAAGCTTGGTATCGTAAAAGCGTCCATTCCGTACCTCGTGTCAATTTGGGGGACGTGAATTTTTTACTTTCCGCCATCCCCCCCAATTGCGTCTCCTTAGCCTTGCTACGCAATCTTTCCAGTCATATTTTTTTCCTTTTTGATCCTCCGTTCCCCTCCTGTCTAGCAAGTCAATTTTATGGAGGGTGATGACCCGCGGTCTAGGCGATCATGTACATCAGCAGCCTACGCATTATGTTTTTATCCTTAAATGTTATCTTTTGAGTATTTTACCGTTGTATCTCTGTCAATTTCACTACACATCTCCCCACTTGAAAACATGCCTATGGCAAGTTCCAAAACCAGCGATACACATAGGTAAAATTACTCCTCACGTCTGCCACTACTCTAATTTTGATCACAGGGGTGCCGACTGAGGAAATCTGCACCGACATTCAATTTGCCTGGGATATATTGGATACTGAACTGATACGGTTGAAGCAATAAAGACCACCTCAGCAATCTTGCGTTTTCATGCTTAGCCTGAGACAAGAACACGAGAGGCTGATGATCCGTCTCCACCACAAAAGTCCTACCATACAGATAGATTTGAAACTTCTTTATTGCCCAGATTAATGCTAAACATTCTTTTTCGCTTGTGGAGTATCCTTGTTCCGCCTTATTCAATTTGCGGCTTGCATAAGCGACTGGTTTAAGTTCCCCATCAGGTGCAGCTGATCTTTGCAACAAAGCCCCTCCAAGTCCTACATTACTTGCATCGGTTCTTAAGACAAAGTCCTGTGTCAAATCAGGCAGTTTGAGAATAGGCTTGCTAGTGAGTTTTTCCTTTAACTCTTGGAACGCTAGTTCACATTGTGCAGTCCAAATAATTTTATCTGGAAGTCCCTTGCGAGTCAGATCAGTCAGAGGAGCACAAATAGCGTTAAAATTTTTGATGTATTTCTGATAAAATCCGCATAACGACACAAATGATCGCACGTCCTTTTTTGTTTGCGGCCTAGGTGCTCTCTGCAGTTTTTCCAAATTCTTAGGATCAGGGGTCATATTACCCTGATATACAGTGTGCCCCAAGAATTCCAACTCTTTGCATCCAATACAACATTTTGTTGGCCTAGCAGTTAAGTTCGCCTCCCGAAGTCTATCAAACAACATCTCCAGAGCTTCAATGTGTTCTTCAAATGTCTCGGTGGCGACGAGAATATCATCCATGAAATTTGTGATACATGGGTTATTCAGGGGGTCCAACAATTTTCGCATCATCCTTGAAAACACACTCGGAGCATTTTTCAGTCCGAATGGTAGCATATTGAATTCATAATGTCCATCCGAAGTGCTAAAAGCCAAATAAGGTCTCACTTCAGGCTTCACTGGGATCTGGTAATAGCCTTTACTAAGATCCACCTTTGAAAAGTATTTTGCCTTGTTCAGTCTGGCAAATAGCTGTTTTTGTGTCTGGTAATGGATCCACTTGTCCTTCTGTGACAGCATTCAGTTTCCTGTAATCTATGCACAGTCTGTGTTCCCCAGACGGTTTCCTCAACAAAACGACACTAGAACTAAAAGATGATTCACTGTGCGAAATAATCCCCTCCTTCAATAAATAATCTATTTCTTCCTTTAATGCCTTCTCCTTCGCGAACGGAATAGAATAGGCTCTCATACAGATTGGGTTTGAGTCTACCAGTTTCATGTCATACTGTAGCAAATTTGTATGGCCTGGTTTATCTGTTAATACATCTGTATGTTCCTCCAGAACCTTTTGAACTCTCTCCCTCTGGTTTTTAGTCAGGTGCTTACTGACTTTTACCTGTGCTGCTGTTTCACAAGGATGTAATGGGTATTCATGTGAGGTGAGTGGTTCTTTTTGCATCTGGGTTGCAATAGCCAAGGTCAATAAGGGGGTGCTTTCCTGGAGTGGTCTGTCCAGATACTTCTTTAACAGGTTTACATGATAAACTTTTTCCTTCCCCTTTTTGTCAATTTTATAGTTTGTTCTAGACACCTTCTCTAGAACCGTATATGGACCTTGCCAACCAATTTGTAATTTATTCTGGCTTCCCGGTAGTAAAAGCAGCACCTTCTCTCCGACTGCCAGTTCCCTGTCCTTTGCCTTCCTATTAAAATATGCTGCATGTTTCTTCCTGGCTTGTTTCAAATTATCATTTGCCAGTTTCCATCCAGCTTTCAAACGAGTGGTCAGTTCGTTCACATATTGATACGATGAGGTAACAGTCTCTTCCGCCTTCTCATCTGTCCAGGTCCTTAATAAAGTTACATCTGGATCTTTAATTTATCATACTTATTTTTCATGGAACTCATCTGGTCCCGTCCATTAGAAGCTTTATAATGAGGACTTTTCTTCCTAGAATCATCACTCACAAATCGACCACTACCAATTTTTCTCTGGGGTTTGTCTCCCCACTTAAGATTGTTTATGAGAGATCTTCGCTCTCTTGTCTGTTCCTCCAGTTTATATAAGTCTGACCGAGGGATTGTCATCCTATCCTGGGTTAAATTTCTTCTTTGTACTCTTCGCATAGCGGCCATGTTAATCCATTCAAGTGAAGACTGGGTGTGAAAAGGGGGCTCCCATTCCACTTTGTCTACCCGTGTATAATTAGTTTTCCTTTCAGGCCTAAAGTTGCCCCGTGGCGGTTCTAGGTCCTGCACATATTTTCCCTTTGTGGGTGTTCCCTCATGAAATACGCCACATGCTTCTACAAAGTTTTCAACATCGACATTTACGTCGGGCCAATAGTATTTTAGAGCAATCTTTTGGCAGATGGTACCGACTTTCTCATGGTCACCATCTTTTTTCCAACATGTAAGCTCCTTATCAAATTTGCCCTATATCTCTTGGGAAGAACTAACTGTCCGTGACCAGTGGATCTAGTTCCTGTCTTCCTGTATAATAATCTATTCTTCATGAAATATTCCCCCTTGCTCGGAGGTGTGTGGCATTTGGGCAATTTTTTAAAACAGGGCTTGAGTGTCCTATCCTCAGCCTGCGCCTTCCTCATCTCCTCTGGATGAGCGTTTATAGGTTCACCTTCTTCCTCCTTCTTCTGTGACCTGGTCTGCACTGTCGCCATGATCACAGGTTTCTCGGGATTCCCCAAGAAGACGTATCTACACCCCAATATCAGAGGGTAGATTGGTTCATCTATCACTGCTGCTCTGATTTCTCCTTCCACATAGCGAGTTTTCACCGTTATCCTTGCGATGGGAAGTGTCATGAGTGGTATGTCCTTAGTCGCCCCTTGTATTTCCACTGTTTCTGTGGTATACTGGCTTGGGTCCACTAGGCTAGACTTCACAACTGAATCATAATCCAAACCTGTATCATAAAGGCACCTTATGGTGACCCCATTACAAATAACATCCTCACAAACTGGGGGGTGATAAGGTTCCTGTTGTCCCTTAGGATTAACCTTTAATCTTTGCGTCCCCGACTTCATTGCAGCAATGTTTGAAGGTTTCCTTCTACAAAATTCGGTGTTATGGTTATCCTTCTTGCACCATTTACACCATCTTTTCCTTGGTTCAACGGTTTTCTTTCATTGAACTTTTGGTCATTGAACTGTGAGTTTCTGTCGCGATAGTCATTTCTTGGCCGCTCAAAATTTGTCCTGCCTTTATTTCCCTGCTCTCTATTATCAAATTTATTAAATTGCTGTGGAGCTTTAAAATTGTCTATGTGCTTCTTTTTTAGCACCACTTACCTCTGCCTGAGCTGCCTGATACCTCTCAGCAACATTTAAAATTTCCCCCAACTTCTCTGCACCCTGTTCCATGAGAAATTTTCTCATGTCTGGAGCCATGGACTCTCTCAATTGCTCAATCATGATCATTTCTTTAAGATCTTGGGTCTTCCCCAGAGCCGTCCATTTCTCCAAATAGGTTTCTAGTCTGGCAGAGAATTGGTGGTATGTCTCCCCAGACAACAGTTTGGCATTTCTAAATTTCTTACGATAAAATTCACCATTCTTCTCGTACCTTAATAACAAAGCCTGCTTTAACATGTCATAATTGTCTTGGTCTTCCCTGTTCATTTTGGCAAATACTTCATAAGAAGCACCCCTCAATCCCTGTGATAGCTTTAAACTCCACCTCTCTCTCTCTAACCCATATGTAGTAGCTAATAACTCAAAACGTCCTAGGTACCCTCTATGTCATCGTCTTTCTCAACAAAATGGTCTAAATGAAACCCCATAGCTGAGTTTGAGGCTCCCATACTGGGCGTAGCATCTGAGGCAAAAGGGCTGGCACCATTTTCAGGAGCCGGGCCTTGTAATTCCAGCTCCCTTAGTCGTAATTCGTGCTCCCTCTGCAACCTTCTATCTTCTGCCTCCCTTTCGGCCTTTTTATCTTCTGCCTCCCTTTCGGCAGTCAACCTTTTTTCCTCTGCCTCCCTTTGCTGTCGTTTTTCTTCTGCCTCAATCTGCAGCCTCTTAATTTCTCTATCAGCCTCAATTTGTAACCTCTTCTCTTCAGCTACCTTTCTATCTTCCCTTTCAATATATTTATCACATTCAGTCGTTACGTATTGAATTAAAATTTGACCATCCATCCCCATCTCCTTCGCAGTGAGCACAGCAGCTGATCTAAACTTTGCTAGCTCTGCCATACTTTTTGGACAATATAATAATATACAAGATAAATCTCTAACCAGTAAATACACTAAGTACTTCTAATTACTATATGACTATAATCTAACTAATTCTAACTAACCAGTTAACTAATTAATTATTACTGGCTGTGAAGATTCACCAACTTTTATCTGCAGGGACACTTTTAATTTTAAAGGAAATTTTACAATTTATTTCCCTACTTTTATTTCTCCCACCAGGAGATCCTAATTTTTCTGTTGGGCTAATTATCCCTGGACAAGACCCCAATTTATGTAGTGGTGTTGATGGTATTGTATGATGGTGTTCTTACTACATGTAAATTGTATGAGGCCAGCTGTGAAGGCTCCTGAGATAAAATGTATTTGAGAATTGTCAGAAGGCCTTTCTTGCTACCACTACGACCTCACACTTACTTTTTTTTTTTTCTTAATGAATGTGGCTACGTAAAGTGTCTAGGGTAATGATGTGTAATGTGGTGTGTTAGTTATAAATACACCCACAGACATTTAAGAAGACTAATAAGATTAACAAGTGTTAAAATACACTGAACTAACTCACGTGTATAAGGTTTTTTGATATAATTATATTACATTTATTGGTTCTGGATCAAGTTTTTTGTGACCAGAACTGATTTTAAAAGAAGGATTGAAAATTTATGAAAAATATGCATGGAATGTTACATAATAAATGCAAGAGCGTACCTATTTAAGTACTAGACTAGTTAGTTTTATTTAAAAAAGTTCGAGTAGTCATCTCTTTGGGAGGATATTTACTGTTTGTGCTGTTGGGGTGGCCTCATCACACCTGTCTATATTGACTACACAATGTCCAGAAAATGGTGGGAATTTTTACGGGGATATTAGTCACTACCAATAGTTGGTGAATGTCCAGCAGACCAGAGGCTCACTCATCTTTTTGTAGCTCTGGTGCTGAAAACTTGTGGTCCCACCTCTCCGTGCTGGCGGGCAATAATGGTGGTCTCTGTCACAAGAACTGCACAGATACACTCGAGTACAGTCACCCACCGAATAGACTCTGCTTTGTTGTAGATAGAAAACTCACAGCTCTGCAATCAAAGTATGGGCTATGTGTCAAAATCTATTCTATACCCACGTCTGGACACCACACTGACACAACAACCACATCATACAGACAGGTCAGATCTCTCTGACCAAACAGCACAGTTACCATGGTGGGTTTACATCCGATAGATCCTCCCAGACTATAGATTCTGAAAAATAATTATTAGTTGTCGGCCCTAAAAGAAGATAGGTAATCTGTTTCAACGCTTGATCTATCGTGCATAATCCTTGCTGTAGTTTATGTACCTTGTTGGTCCCTAGACCCTGACTTGGGCGGGGGGTCTAGAGCAAAATCCCTACTTGTTTGTAATGCTAGATTTTGATATGGCAGTATCAAATCACTCGAACATGAAACAATATTCAAAATATATAAAGAAATAATTTCAATCTTACCAGATTATGAATAATTAACACAGAAGTGCTAGCAAAACTCAGCTGAGCTGCTGGCTATAGGATGGCGTCCCTAAATTTACTTCACTTGCTTTCATATGGGAAAACACCACACTTTAAAATCTGTGTCTAACACTGAACAATTATTGAAGAATGACCCCAAATGCGCTCTGAGCGCTAATGATATGCTTGTCTGTGGCCAATCACTGCCTAGTTGTACTTTAAATTTCAAATTTCTACACTAAAGTCATTTCAGTCATGCTTCAGTCAAGTATGGATGGTTATCTGTTAGTCTGTCCGTCTCTACTTGTGTTTCTAAAAAAAATGTGCTTGATTTTTGAAGCAACCTTTCTCTCCCCTTAAAATATTGTCGTAAAAAGTTATATTTAGACACAGCTACCGCTCAAAAACCCTCTCCTCCATAATAAGTAACTTTGAACACTTGCGTCCCCAAGGTCGTGTTTTTGTGTGCAAATTGTGACACTTTTAGATTCAATATAGTCTAGCGATGATGTGAACTACACTGTCTTTTGTCATTATTTTCAATATTATCTATCCGTCTGTAAAATTAAGACCATATTCGTTCACTGCTCAGAATAGGCCATCTGGCCAGCTAATTTTTATATTCCTAACATTAATATTAAGAAAAATTACTTTTTAAATTTTTGTAATTTTCCTACCATCCGCGTTCTGCCGCTCAATTCAAATCAAAAGCTTGGTATCGTAAAAGCGTCCATTCCGTACCTCGTGTCAATTTGGGGGACGTGAATTTTTTACTTTCCGCCATCCCCCCCAATTGCGTCTCCTTAGCCTTGCTACGCAATCTTTCCAGTCATATTTTTTCCTTTTTGATCCTCCGTTCCCCTCCTGTCTAGCAAGTCAATTTTATGGAGGGCGATGACCCGCGGTCTAGGCGATCATGTACATCAGCAGCCTACGCATTATGTTTTTATCCTTAAATGTTATCTTTTGAGTATTTTACCGTTGTATCTCTGTCAATTTCACTACACCAACTCTGGTTCATGCTTTGCATCTCAGCCTCCACAGTTCTCCACCACGGTGTCTTTGGTCTGCTTCTCTTTCGCTTTCCTTCTGGGGTCCATAGCATAACAGTTCTGGTAATGGTGTCAAGGTCCCTTCTGAGGACATGGCCAACCCAGTTCCAGAGTCTGCCCGCAATGATGATGTGCATGTCTTTTTGGCTGCCCCGTGTAAGCAGTTCTTCAACCAGGAACTACTTACACGGTTACATACAGAAAAGTTTCATACCGGCACGACTTATTCCAAATTTCAGATACCCTGAAAACTGAAAACAGACATGACTTTATAAAGGTACATCTTCAGAGAACTCAGCTGTTCTAAAGTAGACTCTCACAGTTGCTGAGTTGCCGACCGCTGGTATATTATGACAAGGAATAAAACACATTAGTTTCTAGATGTCTTCCCCTGATGGTGTCTGGATTTTTTGTGAAAACACGCAGTTCCGTGTAAACAAATCATATTTCTTGTGGATGAGTTTATAGTCCCCAAAGATTATGTCTTAAGTTTCTGCTCGTATTTCTGTCAACTCGTTCAGTTATATATTTAACGAGTCCGCTGGTGTTGTCTTTTGCAATTATCTTAGAAATCAATTTCCAAGTGGAAGATGACTTGAGAGGAACAGATAGACAGCTAAGGATGAAGTAGTGGGCCATAAGTGAAAGAAAGTTGAGGCTCGGAGTTTGGTAGAAAGTTAGAAACAGAGAGAGAGAGAGAGAGAGAGAGAGAGAGAGAGAGAGAGAGAGAGAGAGAGAGAGAGAGAGAGAGAGAGAGAGAGAGAGAGAGAGAGAGAGAGAGAGAGAGAGAGAGAGAGAGAGAATTGGTATAAAGTTTAAGGAAATGAAAGAACAATGTGATTGTTTGAAAGAAGGCAAAAGGTTGTGAAATTTCAGATGCGAGGAATTCTTGAATGGTGAAGAACAAGCTGAGAAATTTGAGAGGAGATTAAATGTTGTGAAAGGTGACAGAAAGTTATCAAATTTGAGAGGAGATTAAATTTTGTGAAATGTGACAGAAATGTGTCAAATTTGAGAGGAAATTGAATGTTGTGAAAGGTGACTGAAGGTTATCAAATTTGAGAGGAGATTAAATTTTGTGAAATGTGACAGAAAGTTGTCAAATTTGAGAGGAAATTGAATGTTGTGAAAGGTGACATAAACTTGTCAAATTTGAGAGGAAATTGAATGTTGTGAAAGGTGACAGAAAGTTGTCAAATTTGAGAGGATATGGAATGGAGTGAAAAGTGACAGAAAGTTGTCAAATTTGAGAGGAGATTGAATATTGTGAAAGGTGACAGAAAGTTGTCAAATTTGAGAGGAGATTGAATGTTGTGAAAGAAACTTGTCAAATTTGAGAGGAGATTTAATGTTGTGAAAGGTGACAGAAAGTTATCAAATTTGAGAGGAGATTGAATATTGTGAAAGGTGACAGAAACTTGTCAAATTTGAGAGGAAATTGAATGTTGTGAAAGGTGACAGAAAGTTGTCAAATTTTAAAGATGATTGACTGTTGTGAAATTACAGAAACTTGTCAAATTTGAGAAGAAATTGAATGTTGTGAACGGTGACAGAAAGTTATCAAATTTGAGAGGAGATTGAATGTTGTGAAATGTGACAGAAAGTTGTCAAATTGGTCACAAGACTGAATGTTGTGGAAGTTGACAGAAGCTTGTCAAACTTAGGATTGAGGATAATGAGGGCTAGTGAAGTGCCACATGAGTAAGATGGTGAAATAAGATTGATAAACAGATGTAGTTATTCTTTCTCATGACAGGTGTAAGAGGGAACCAAAGAGTCATTCATGCTTAAAACGAATGTAGTAGGGAACCAAATACAGCCAGTCTTGCTTCTCAGCGTTAGAGGGAATCAAATACATTCATTCATGGTCTTAAGATATATGTAAGAGGGAACCAGATGCATTCATTCATGCATAAAACGGATGTAGGAAGGAATCAGATATTCATTCATATTTAAAACGGACGTAGGAAGAAACCAGATACACTAATTATGCTTAAAACGGATGTAGGAAGGAACTTGTATTCTAGCTGGTCCATTCACTTGTATTCCAGCTGGTCCATTCACTTGTATTCTAGCTGGTCCATCACTTGTATTCTAGCTGGCCCATTCACTTGTATTCTAGCTGGTCCATTCACTTGTATTCTAGCTGGCCCATTCACTTGTATTCTAGCTGGCCCATTCACTTGTATTCTAGCTGGCCCATTCACTTGTATTCTAGCTGGCCCATTCACTTGTATTCTAGCTGGCCCATTCACTTGTATTCTAGCTGGCCCATTAACTTGTATTCTAGCTGGCCCATTCACTTGTATTCTAGCTGGCCCATTCACTTGTATTCTAGCTGGTCCATTCACTTGTATTCTAGCTGGTCCATTCACTTGTATTCTATACAGTAGAATATCATTTTCCTAAGCGCTCCTTCCGGAGCATAGCTGATCCCGCAAGAGGCTTGCACATAGCAGTCACATGCTCTTGCAGCGATGGTGTATGTGGCAATTTGTTTTACATCAACAGGTTGCCAGCTCCAACCTCACATTAGTCGCCTTATACGACATGCCTAAGAATGCAGTTAGGCCTATTTTATTCTTTTTCTTTTCAGAGACCCCCAGAAACTATACGGGACACAATAGAATATACGGAAGATATATTTTCTGTTTTTAGTGTATTCAGTAACAGTAAAACTGGATCCCAAAAACTTTTGTTTTCTCTTTACTTGTTATAAAGATGGCATCCCCCAAAGGGGTCGTCCACATATGACGTCACGCAGTGAGGACGGGGGAGGTCAACATTTTGTGACGTTGTGGGATGGATAAATGGTTGGGGGGTTTGGGTAAATGTGACGTCATACAAAAATATACGAGTCACACTCGCTTCTTATTATTATTATTATTATTCCTTTGACCGCCGACCGACTAAGCAGTCTTCGGCCATAACACCTTGCGGCGTCATTAGGGCAACAAGAAATCGTCCGTTGTTCCGTCACACCTAACGGCGTATATTGGTACAACAGACTTTTAATTGTTGTTTCTGTGATCATTGTGACAAGCAAGCGGTAGATCAATCCGCTGTGCCTCGAACTTGCCCTCATGTGTACTCTACTCTTGTCGCTATAAAACCATTTCGCCATGCCTCCCAGACGCCCGTCCAGCCAAAATCCTTTCGGGACCGAAGGTCCTCGAAAAAGGGCAGTCTGGCACAGACACAGTTCCTACTCACTGCCTCTACTGTGCTGGGAGGACCCGGCAACCGGGACCACACACAGCCTTGAGAGGACCAAGATCGCCTTAAAAAACACTCGCTTCTTGCATAAATTATATTTCTACTTTTATCCGCAATAGTTAACTTTTATACGAATAGTTCACTTTTATCAGCAATAGTTAACTGTTATCCGCAATAGTTCACTTTTATCAGCAATAGTTAACTGTTATCCGCAATAGTTCACTTTTATCAGCAATAGTTCACGTTTATCCCGCAATACTTTACTTTTATCCGCAATAACACTGACAAACAACATTTTTCTTTCTTATATAAGAATAAGTGTTCTTAGGTCAGTTTCTTGCGCTGATTTCAAATCTGAAATCCGTTTATCTCGATCACATCGGGTTCTTAAGATATTTGTGAATAAATATATTTTTGGGAAACCGATATTTGCTCCGTTTCATTTTTACTATATAACTTATTAAAAATTAATAAAATGCAAAATAATTCTACTTATTATACTGCTAAAAGATGCATGACATATGTTACGCTATTTTTCAAATAGTTACTGTATTTTGAAATAATTCGGAGCGAAATATGGCTTCTAGAAGTTGTAGAAATTCGTCTGATCTGTTCTGTTACGTGTGCGGATATGTTACCGATCGTGTTCACCAGAAAAACTTTACACCATTACTAAAGAAAGCATATGAACTTTATTTCGATTCGAAAGTTGATGATGCAAATCAATCTTGGAAGCCAAATGCAGTTTGTTCGACTTGTGCAAATACATTGGCAGGTTGGTTACGAAAATTGCCGAAGCATAAGTCGATGCCTTTTGGAGTGCCAGTAATATGGCGTGAATCGACAAATCACGCTACTGATTGTTACTTCTGCTTGACAAATATCCATGGTTTCACTTTTAAAACTAGAAAGTCTGTGGTTTATCCAAATATTGAATCGGTTTTGAAACCATTGCCTCATGATCCAATCACGTGTCCGATCCCAGTTCCACCAGAACAATATCCGCTGGACGTGAATGAACCATCAGAAAGTGATAGTTTACCTGCTTTAGAAACTAATTCTGACTCGGATTATATACCGGTGAATGATGGTGTTCACTTAATTAACCATTCATAACTGTCAGATCTAATACGTGATCTCGCTCTAACCAAAGGACAAGCGGAATTACTCGGTTCGCGACTCAAAGAATGGAATCTTTTAGCGTCCAATACTCCGATATCTAAATTTCGTCATAGACACAGAGAACTTCTTCAATACTTTGAGATGGATGATGACATTTGCTATTGCAAAGATGTAAACGGTCTAATGGTGCACCTCGGTCATGAGCACATAGTCAACGAATGGCGACTTTTCATCGACTCTTCCAAGACTAGTCTAAAAGCCATGTTATTGCATAACGGAAATTTATTTTCATCAATTCCAGTCACCTACTCTGTTCATATGAAAGAAACTTATGACAATATGGCTTTACTTTTGGCAAAAATAAAGTACAATGACTACCAATGGCGGATTTGTGGAGACCTAAAGGTCATTGCAATTCTCACGGGCATGCAGACTGGGTATACTAAATTTTGTTGCTTCCTATGTGAATGGGACAGCCGCAACAGACAGGAACATTATGCAAGAAAGGTGTGGCCTATCAGGGATTGTATGCAGCTCGGGCATAAAAATGTAATACATGAGCCATTAGTTAACAAAGACAGCATCATTATACCACCGTTACATATAAAGTTGGGGCTCATGAAGAATTTCGTAAAAGCGATAGATAAAACGAGCAAAGCTTTCACTTTTCTTCGAGAAAAGTTTCCGCAAGTTAGCGATGCAAAGATAAAGGAAGGTATCTTTGTAGGACCTCAGATTAGGAAAGTTATTGCAGACAAACAATTCGAGAACTTGTTACATGGTAGTGAACTTCGCGCATGGATGGCATTCAAATCGATCGTCGATAACTTTTTGGGAAATCACAAATCTGTCGACTATGTGCATATTGTTAAGCAGTGCATAGATGCATACAGAATTATGGGCTGTAACATGTCCCTCAAAATCCATTTGCTCGATTCGCATCTTGACTTTTTCCCTGACAACCTTGGCGAAGTCAGCGATGAACATGGAGAACGATTCCATCAAGATATCGCCGTAATGGAATCACGTTTTCAAGGACGGTGGAGTGTGACCATGCTTGCCGATTATTGTTGGATGCTTCATCGCGATGTACCACATGCCATTCACCGACGAAAGTCGATTGCAAAGAAATTCAAGCCTACATAACTGTTATACTTCTTGTACGAATGATGTTGTAATACTGTATGCCTTGTTAAAAAAAACTTCAATTGCGTATTTCTAGAGATCCCGACCTGATAGAGAAAAACGGTTTGCAGATTTAAAAACAGCGCATTAAAATTGACCAGAAAAACATAGAAATGTTAGAGAAAGAAAAAAAAAATTTTTTTTTGTTAGCCAGTGATAACTCCCTCGTGAACGACTTATATTAATATAATAATCTCAGCTGAAATATCGGATAATGATTATAACGTTTGTCTGGTTTAATTGTTTTTTTAATTATACATTTCTTTTTAAAATAATATAATTCACATTTAAAAAATAAAACAAAATGCAGACTGAATAAACTGTACTTTGTAAAAGTAGATGTAACCACATAACAAAAAAAAAAAAAACAGTAACAGGTTATCACCATCACGGCCACAGTCTGATAAGATCAAAGCCTGCGCTGTAACCAAGGACTTAAATGGTAAGAGACGCAGAGGACGATGAAGGAAAACATGGAGATGTGACCTGGTGACATACATGAAGGTGATGGAGAAGATATGGAAATAACTTGAGTTGATGGCACAGGGCAGAGGATTTGGCATAACGCATATGCTCCTTAGGGCTGATAAATGATGATGATGATGGTAATGATGGTAATGATGATGATAATGATGGTGATGATGATAATGATGGTGATGATGGTAATGATGATAATGAGGATGATGATGATAATGATGGTGATGATGATAATGATGATAATGATGGTAATGATGGTAATGATGACGATGATGATGATAATGATGACGATGATGATGGTAATGATGGTAATGATGATGATGGTAATGATGATAATGATGATGGTAATGATGATGGTGATGATGGTAATGATGATGATGATGATGGTAATGATAATGATGATAATGATGATGATGATGATGATGATGATGATGATGATGATGATGATGATGATGATGATGATGATGATGGTAATGATGGTAATGATGGTAATGATGGTAATGATGATATTGATGGTAATGATGGTGATGATGGCAATGATGGTAATGATAATGATGATGATAATGATGATGGTAATGATGGTAATGATGATGATGATGATGATAATGATGATGAAGATGGTGGTAATGATGGTAATGATGATGATGATGATGGTGGTAATGATGATGATGATGATGATGATGATGATGATGATGATGATGATGATGATGATGATGATGATGATGATGATGGTAATGGTACTGATGACTAGTTAACTAATATACATTCGATTACGTTGTTTCTTTTCAGTATTATCAAAAGCAAATTGGGAGAAAAAAGGGGGACGGAAGTCAGATATTTGTGATGTCACATAAAAAAGGGAGAGGGGGGGGGGGTTGGTTTTTGTAACGAAATATGGCAATAGGGAGGGAGGGGGTGGGGGGTTTTAAAATGACCCAAAAAATGCGTGACGTCGTATCTGGACGACCCCAAAGATGAAGTTACGATGCTGTGCATCCAAATCATCGCATTGTTACCGCTGTAATAAACAAGTACGCTTAAGTGATTTATTGCCCACCGAAAGCTGAGAACTTAAAGAGGGTTATACATTGTAGTTTCATAAACGGAACAGAGCATTCAGCTAATGTGTTCACAGCAGTGCACCGGAATGAATTTGTGCAAATATTTGTAGACACAACAGTAGTAATCTGAGCCGTTGATGCCTTGTTTGATGTGGTATTATGCGCACACAGCGTGTTTCCGACATTTGTTACCTTGCGGCAATGATTCTCAACCTTTGAGCTATAGCGAAACCCAAAACATACGTTTTCATGCACGAAATCGAAACCAATCAGTGTTGCGATATAGTGAAAGTTGACCAATAAAAATGAATTTGAGATACTGTGTTGGTATGCCGTGCTTTTGTTGCAACCCGATATTAGAAATTGGGGTTAAGTGAAAGAATGCACTCAGGTTAAAAACTGTACGAAATCTCACTGGGACACATTTGTGTAGCATATTTTTAAATTTTATTTCAATAATAGCACACATTTTCAAGGTGTTTCTACGAATATCATATCAATACTTGGTAGCGCCTTAATAATTAAATTATTATTATTTTTACAAATTAGATTTCTTTATTACTAATTAGGTGAGTTGTGTTTCATGTTTCTATCTTTATTGTCGTCAGTCTGAGCCTTATCTCGTGTATCTTTTAGTAAATTGTTATTATCACCTTCGTCGATTTTCAAAAAGCCTTTGATAGTCTACACCGCCCATCATTGTGGAAGATACTTACAATCTATGGTTTTCCAACAAAATATGTGAATATAATCAAAGCGCTATATGACAATGCAAGATGTTGTGTTAGAACAAATAAAGGGAATATACAGAATGGTTTACAGTAGAAACAGGGGTGAAACAAGGCTGTATTATGTCACCACTACTTTTTGGAATAGCTATTGATTGGGTTATGAGAAACTATACCCACAATGAACAATTGGGTATAAAATGGACAAATGGAAAATTCCTGGGGGACCTGGATTTCGCAGATGATGTAGCATTCTTAAGTTCAACACCAAGACAATCCCAAGAAGCAATAAATAATTTGTGTCATCTCTCGGTTAAAATTGGTCTCCAAATAAATGCCTCTAAAACTAAAGCTATGAACTTTTCTAACGAGACCTTTGATATCATCTTGAACGGGGAAAAACTACAGAAAGTTGAAAGTTTCAATTATTTAGGCAGTAAAATGACTCAGGATGGTGACACAACAAGAGAAATCCATACTAGAATTGCTTTGGCAGCTAGCGCCTTCAATAGATTATCTAAACATTTGGAAATTACGATCATTGAATATACATACCAAGCTTCGTCTGTTTAATTCAAATGTTATCTCAGTGTTAACATACGGCTGTGAGAGTTGGAAAATAACAAAATCATTGGGGAACAAGCTGAATACATTCGAGAACAAATGTCTTAGAAAACTCATGAACATCAGTTGGAAAGAATTCAAGACTAATCGACAAATAAGAGAAGACTCTAGGCAGAAATATGTCTCCGACTATATAAGGAAAAGACGATGGTCATATATCGGTCATGTCCTACGAATGCAAAACAACAGAATACCACTACAGGCGCTCACTTGGGTTCCTGAGGGTAAGCGGAAAAAAGGAAGACCAAAAGAAACACTCAGAAGAACAATAATAAGAGAAGGAAGAACGTTGGGCCAAATAATGTGCAAGAGCTAAGAGGAGTGGCGTCACAACGAACAACCTGGAGAGCACTGGTTTCTGCCTTATGCGCCGTGTTTGGCGCTTAAAGAATTTATTATTATTATTATTATTATCTAAATGCATATAAAATAAACTAGAGCTATTTTGATTAGAAGTTAAGAGATTAGAGGGGGTTTAAGTTATCTTTTACTTGGCATGTTCGAACTTGACGTACTTTGTAATGTCTCACAAAACATTATGTGGTGGGAAATCTATAGACCAGCCAATGATAAGCAACCGCAGCATAATAGTCACTTTTATAACTAGCCTAAGTCTAAGTTTTCATGCAAGAAGAAGCTGTATTTTTTCCACCACAAATAAAATCTTCCTGCAAGAAGTAGCTTTGTTATAACACTTTATCACTTATCGCAGATTTACTTTTTTGTTCAAGAAGTAGCTATGTTACAATGCTTTTATCACTTACCACAGATATACTTTTCATTCAAGAAGTAGCAATATGAAATTGTTTTTATCCATCGACGCAGATACATATTTTTCATTCTAGAAGACATGAAAACGCTGGATATAAATCCACCATTCTGGGAGGACGAAGCTACTGATCGCACAAAGTAGAGACACCCCCTACGGCGCCGCCTCAGATTGGGCGAAAATCTCTTGCAACAAGCATAAGAGAAAAGACTTGGTAAGGAATAGCAAGCAAAATACAGCTGACGATTGTCATTCCAAAGGCGCATCATCCTCATAGTCAGTTATAACCGGAGGAGAATTCTACTACTACTACTTCTACTAATCTTTCCTTACAAGTCTCAAGTCGAGTCTGAAGTCTCTTAGTACAAGTCTGTCGTCGAGTCACAAGTCTCTTTTAGTACACGTCTCACGTCGAGTCTCAAGTCTCTTAGTATACGTTTCACGTCCAGTCTCAAGTTTCTTAGTACAAGCCTCACGTCCAGTCTCAAGTCTCGCAGTACAAGTCTGTCGTCGAGTCTCAAGTCTCTTTTAGCACAAGTCACACGTTGAGTCTCAAGTCTCTTAGTACTAGTCTCACGTCGAATTTCAAGTCTCTAAGTACGTCTCACGTCCAGTCTCTTAGTACAAGTCTCACGTCCAGTCTCAAGTCTCTTAGTACAAGTCTCAAGTCTCTTAGTACAAGTCTCAGGTCGAGTCTCAAGTTTCTTAGTAGAAGTCTCATGTCGAGTCTCTTAATACAAGTCTCACGTCGAGTCTCGAATCTCTTAGTACGTCTCACGCCGAGTCTCAAGTCTCTTAGTATAAGTCTCACGTCGAGCCTCAAATCTCTTAGTACAAGTCTCACGTACAGCCTCAAGTCTTTTAGTCCAAATCTCAAGTCTTTTAGTACATGTGTCAAGTCCAGTCTCTTAGTACAAGTCTCACGTCGAGTCTCAAGTTTCTTAGTACAAGTCTCACGTCGAGCCTCAAATCTCTTAGTACAAGTCTCACATCGAGTCTGAAGTCATTTAGTGCAAGTCTCACGTGTAGTCTCAAGGCTCTTAGTGCGAATTTCACTTGTAGACTCAAGTCTCTTGGTACAAGTCTGTCTCTTAGTACAAGTCTCACTTGAAGTCTGAAGTCAACAGTAACTTGCATATCGAGTCTCGTTTTTTATCGCGACTGTTTATAGTCACAATCGCTTTTACTCAAACAATCTTACCAGTCATTATAAATAATAATGAAAAATAATAATCTTTATTTTAAATATTTTATTTTCTGACTGCTTTCATTTGATCTTAGTACAAGTCTCACGTCGAGTCTCAAGTCTCTTAGTACAAGTCTCACGTCCAGTCTCTTCGTCCAAGTCTCACGTCGAGTCTCAAGTCTCTTAGTACAAGTCTCACGTCCAGTCTCAAGTCTCTTAGTACAACTCACATCCAGTCTCAAGTCTCTTAATACAAGTCTCACGTCGAGTCTGGAGTCTTTTTGTACAAGTCTCACGTCGAGTTTCAAGTGTCTTAGTACACGTCTCATGTCGAGTCTCAAGTCTCGTCGTACAAGTGTCAAGTCTCGTCGTACAAGTGTAAAGTCTCGTAGTACATGTGTTAACTCTCTTAGTACAAGTCTCATGTCAAGTCTCAAGTCTCTTAGTACAAGTCTGACGTTGAGTCTCTTAGTACAAGTCTCAGGTCGAGTCTCAAGTCTCTCAGTGCAAGTCTCACGTGGAGCCTCAAATCTCATAGTACAAGTCTCACGTCGAGTCTCAAGCCTCTTAGTACAAGTCTCAATTTTTAAGTACAAGTGTCACGTCTCTTAGTACAAGTCTCACGTCGAGTATCAAGTCTCTTAGCACAAGTGTCAAGTCTCATAGTACTAGTGTCAACTCCCTTAGTACAAGTCTCACGTCGAGTCCCAAGTCTCTTAGAAAAAGTGTCATGTCTCTTAGTACAAGTCTCACGTTGAGTCTCAAGCCTCTTAGTACAAGTGTCAAGTCTCGTAGTTCAAGTGCCAAGTCTCTTAGTACAAGTCTCAAGTCAAGTCTCAAGTCATTTAGTGCAAGTCTCGCTTATAGTCTCAAGGCTCGTGTGGTAAAGTGGGATGATATAAATATTTATAGGGGACTTAGTGTACTGACTGAGATCAGCTGTGAAGGTATCTGTATCTAATAAGTGTGGTGTATTACAGATGACCTTACTTGCTACCACATTTATACCTCAGTCAGAATTATTCTGGAATATTGTGATGACTACGTTGAATGTCTAGGTGTCGTGAGAAATTCTAATCCACATATATAAATTAAAACGTAAATGTAAAGCCTAACAAATAAATTTAATAAAAGGAAAGAAGAATGGTGAAGAACAGTGCTGTCACAATGACTGTACTCGAAATCCCCCTTGTTTTCTAATTCGTCTGCAAATTGTAGGCAGGATCACCTTTTTTCAATAAATTTTTTTTCAAACCCACCCTCTGCAAATTGTAACGTTTCACGTTGATAGTAAAAGCCTACTGCTTCAATACCCGCTTTCTACGATAAAACGTGTACTGCCGTTCTAAGAAAAACCTTGAGATACGCAAGCTGACCTATAATTAATATTCCATTCATGTCATTTTATACACTAAGTTACCATAAACGAAAGACAGATGGACTAAGGATAGAAAGAAATGGAGGGGCTGAAAGCCGGAACGCAGGCAATACTACCACAGTCTCGCGATACACATGTGGTGAAGTGGGATGTTATAAATATTTATAGGGGACTTAGTGTACTGACTGAGATCAGCTGTGAAGGTATATATATCTAATAAGAGTAGTGTATTATATATAACCTTACTTGCTGCCACATATGTATACCTCAGTCAGAATTATTCTGGAATAGTGTGATGACTACGTTATATGTCTAGGGTATGTGTATGATGAAGTGTAAGTCAAAACAACAACAGACAGATAAACAATTTAATTTATTCCACTACACTTGACAACACTGTGACACTCACATACATAAAACACTCTACAAGGATATCTTAAGGAGTCACTGATAACTTTTCAAATAACAATATGTATTCATTGCTGTCATGAATGTATATGTGTCCTGATTCAAATACAAAGGGAACCAGGAATCACAATCAATTTTAATTACAAGTTATATGTACAGAATTTATCAATATGAATATTGTAGTGACATATATTATTAAAAGTATCCTATGTGTGTCAGTTGTGTAGTAGTAATATGAGGTAATACTGGTTTTGTTTTGTTCAAGCTCTGTTGGTATTTGTCATCATGACTTCAATAGTTTGTTTCTATGGGAACTAGTATTGGAGATGTTCTCAGTTCCTGGTATTAAAACAATTTACTTCCCCTCTTAAGTTTATGTTACAATGTTATTTTAAGATGGGGGTACATAATGTTGAGCTCAGCTGGCCACATCAGCTTATCTTGCGTGATGGCGGCAGGAAAAGACTCCTCTGCTCGATTTCTCCCCTGGGCTCTGGAGACACCTCACTGATAGCTAAATGGACCAAGGAGTATGCTGTCCGACTCTGGATTCAGCAAAGCTCTGACCAGGTGCTGCTCAATAACGTTAAGACCACAGTCCCTGAAAACAAGAAGGATGTACCTTCTACTTCATAACTAATTGATACTCTAGTTCTACACTGAGCACAATACATCACAAACATTGAGTTCAGAGCGTTAGGCCAACTGTCAGCTTCATCTGAAATACTTTATACCAGTATTAACCTCCCTAATGGTTACTACGCCTCTGCAATTCCAGCATTATTTCTGTCTAATCAATAATCTAGGTGTCAGTGTACTGTTTGGCCATTCCATGCAGTTTTACTTTCCTCCGACACCTTCTGTTCAGGCTGGAGCATTATAGGCTTTACATCATGTTTGCTACTGAACTACACATATATACAGGCATAAATTAACAATTCACATTCAATTTTCATTAAAAGATACTGAATGTTTCAAGCTTACCACAATTCATGGAAATAAACACAGATACGTTGACTAGCAATGAATTCTGGCACAAATACTGGCACAAATTCCCATCTGCTTATGTTCCAGGCTTTTATTTAGCAAAAATATCAAGCTTATTTGAACTAGTGGTCTCGAACTAACGCTCCTAAGTGATTATATCAGCGAGTCTGGCCAATGGAGCCACGTTTCGACAAGTGTTTGAAAAAATTTTACCTTCCTACGTCTCCCCTAACAACCAAGGATAGCATTTATAGTCCGACTAATCGTGTTTAGCCTTACATATCATTCCAGCCAATCAGTTCAAATGTAACTTGTGGCCCATTTCCCGTACAATGGTGGTTTAAAAAAATCTACCACTGAGCGATTCTGATTTTGGGTGTTGTCTGACAGCACCATCATTTTATTTTGGCTATAACTTGTTAATTCCTAGACTATTTGCATAACACGTTAACATATTCTTTGTCATCAAGCCCTAAGGAACCCAAATATACAATTTTAAAAGAGCTAAGTGGCTGCGTTCAAAATATGCAATTTCTTCTACCTCCTGTTTCGAAGATGTGCTGTCTGGGTACTGTAATGTTTTCAAACGTAAACCCATCTAATGTTATCTTTTCTAATAAGCGTTTTTCAGGATTTTAAAAACCTAACTCTGGGAAGGGTAGTGAATTTTATCACTGTCGATTTGAAATAAAGTTAGTGCATGTGGCCTTACACGCGTGATGGCAGCAATTGTGTATCGCGCGACGCGTGTTTAGTGTTGCACGTGTTCGGCTTTATGCCTCTCCCTTCTCTCTATCCTTTAGTCCATCTGTCTTTAGTTACGCCGTGTATTTTTTTTTTTTTCTTAACCAGTGGCACTTGGGCTTTCAGCCCTTCGGCCCAATGACATGTCATTGCGAGGCTGGGGAACCTGAGGACTTTCCTACCAACCCGGTCAGGAGCTTCGCTCCTTCCCATCCACAGAGGGTTTATCACAGGAGCCGTTCAGGCTATTCAGTCAAATTTCCGGCCGTAAACATTTCTTCAAACGCCGACGCCCGGGTTTGAACCATGAACACCTGGTCGCCAGTACAACGCCGAAGCCATTACACCAGCGCGGCTCCCTTACGCCGTGTATAAAATGGAATGAATGAAATATTAAATTTAGGTCATTGATCAGCTTGCGTATCTCACTGTTTTTCCAAGAAATACAGCACACGTTTCATTGAAGAAAGCGGGTAATAATACAGTAGGCTTTTACTATCAACGTGAAGGCGTTACAATTTGCCGACGAAGTAGAAAACAAGGGGGATTTCGAGTACAGTCATTGTGACAGCACTGTTCTTTACCATTCTTCTTCCTTTTATTAAATTTATTTGTTATGCTTTGCATTTACCTTTTAATTTATATATGGGGATTAGAATATTTCACGACACCTCCCCTCTTAAAACAGACATCCCATGTCAGTCCTTTATTCTATATACACATAGATAAATGTAAGTCAACTTGACTTTACTCTGCTGTGGTGCTATCATGGTTTTATGTAGTTGGGTCCATTCAGAGTAGGCACTACTCATGAAATCTGCCTCAGACTTCTACAACCAATAATATATTTCGGTTATGTTACTGAACAGCCGCAAGTGTGAATGCTTGTCTTAATGCTGCTTCGCAACCCGTATTCACCATTTCTCTTCTCTGAGTCTGCGCAATGACATGTCCAGAGAACATTATATTTCCCTCAAAATGTACGTTATGAGGAGATAACATATACCTGGTGATAGCAGAGTTTTCGTAGTGGATCCCATAATCTTCTTATTATCCTTTATGAAACATTCGGAATATCCCAATCAAAGAGGCAACTCAGGGATTCATTACGTTCCTCCGAAATGTTTACATCCAACAATTTTCTCATCATTCTAGAGAAGACACTAGGCGCATTCTTCAATCCAAATGGCAATCTATTAAACTCATAGTGTCCTTCTGAGGTACTAAAAGCTAGGTATGGTCTAACCTCAGGCTTTACTGGAATCTGATAGTATCCTTTACTCAGATCTACTTTGGAGAAATATTTAGCTTTATTTAGTCTGGCAAACAGCTGATTTGTATCCGGCAATGGATCCACCTGTCCTTCTGTAATAACATTCAGTCTCCTGTAATCTATACAGAGTCTATGTTCTCCAGAGGGCTTCCTTAAGAGTACAACACCGGAACTATACGAAGATTCACTGTGTGAAATAATTCCTTCCTTCAATAGATAGTCTATCTCTTCCTTCAAAGCTTTCTCCTTAGCAAACGGAATCGAATATGGTTTCATACAGACAGGTGTGGGGTCTATCAGTTTCATATCATATTCCAATAGGTTTGTATGCCCTGGTCGGTCTGTTAACACCTCTGCATGATTATTTAGAACCTGTTGCACTCTCTCTCTTTCTGAGTTTTCGTTAAATGTGTACTGATTTTCACCTGTGCTGCTGTCTCACAGGGGTGTAATGGATACTCAAATGATGAAAGTGGTTCCTTTTTCATCTCCATGGCGATGGACAAGGTCAACAAGTGTGTCTCCTCCTGATGTTCTCTTTCCAAATATTTCTTCAGGAGATTCACATGATAGATTTTTTCTTTCCCCTTCTTATCTATCTTATAATTTGTTCTAGATACCTTCTCTAAAACTGTATATGGACCCTGCCATCCAATTTGTAACTTATTCTGACTCCCGGGCAAAAGAAGCAGTACTTTCTCTCCCACAGCCAAATTTTCTGTCTTTCGCCTTCCTGTTATAATAGGCAGCATGTTTCTTCCTGGCTTGTTTCAAATTTTCATTGGCAAGTTTCCAGCCAGTTTTTTAAACGAGTGGTCAGCTCATTCACATATTGGTATGAAGATGTAATGTTTTCCTCTGCCTTTTCATCAGTCCACGTTCTTAACAAAGCTACATATGGACCTTTAATTTTGTGGACCTATTTGTCCATGCACCGGTATGGTCTCTTCCACTCGAAGCTCTATAGTGATGATTTTCTTCCCAGAATTATCATGCATAAAACGACCGCTACCAATTTTTCTTTTGGGGCTTTCTCCCCACTTAAAATTCTTGATGAGAGATTTCCTCTCTACATCCTCTTCCTCCAGTTTGTTTAAGTCCGATTGAGGGATTTTCGGCTTATCCTGGGGTAAGACATCTTTTTGCACTCTCCGCATAGTGGCCATTGTAAAACAGTTAAGTGAAGCTTGTCCGTGAAAAGGGGCTTCCCATTCCATTTGGTCCACTTTATCAAATCTATTTTTCTTTTTATTATCAGGCCTAATTTTGCCCCGTGGCGTGTCCAGGTCCTGATCAATGTTCCCACTTGTGGGTGTTCCCTCATGTGCTATGCTACACCTTTCTACAAAATTCTCAATGTCCCATCTTGCTTTGGGCCACTAATAATTGTGAGCCACCTTTTGAATGATGGTACCTATCTTCTCATGGTCCCCATCTGGTTTCACATGTAGGCTCCTTATAAAGTCTGCCCTATGTCTTTTATGAATTATCAGCTGTCCGTGGCCTTTGGATCTAGCTCCAGTCTTCCTATACATCAACTTGTTTTTCATGTAAAAATCTCCCTTGCCTGGAGTTGTATGACAAGTTGACAATTTTCTGAAACAAGGCTTGAGTGTTTTATCCCCAGCCTGTGCCTTCCTCATCTCTTCTAGAGTGGTATCTAACATAATATCCTCCTCCTGTCTTGAGGTCGACCTGACCTGAAGGGTTGCCATATACACAGGTTTCCTTCTGCAACGGTCAGTGTCATGATTGTCCATCTGACAATTTTTACACCACCATTTTCCTTGGTTGAAAGATTTTCTTTCATCATATTTCCTTTCATCGAATTGTGGGAATTTATTTTTATTTTCATACCGTGGCCTATCAAATTGGTGCTTACCTTTATTTTGATCCCTAGGATCAAATTGATTAAAGTTCTGTGGTGCCCTAAAGTTATCCACTTGTTTCTTTTTATTACCTGTTACCTCTGCTTGAGCTGCTTGATACCTTTCAGCAACATTTAGCAACTCATCCAGCCTCTCTGCACCTTGTTCCATGAGAAACTTTCTCAGGTCTGGAGCCATGGACTCTCTTAATTGCTCTATAAGGACCATTTCCTTAAGATCTTGGGTTTTCCTCAGAGAAGTCCATTTCTCCAAGTATGTCTCTATTCGTGCAGAGAACTGGTGATAGGTTTCACCTGACAGTAGTTTAGCATTCCTAAATTTTTTCCTATAAAATTCTGCATTCTTTTCATATCTTAACAAAAGAGCCTGCTTTAGCATGTCATAATTTTCCTGATCACCTCTGCTCATTTTTGCAAAAACTTCATAAGCTGCCCCACGAAGTCCTTGAGATAACTTTAAGCTCCACCTTTCTCTCTCTAACCCATACGTGGTAGCTAATAGTTCATACCTATTTAGATAGCTCTCTATATCATCGTCTTTCTCAACAAAATGATCTAAATGAAAATTCATAGCTGAGGTTGAGGCTCCTTGGCTAGCAGTGGCATCAGAGGCAAAGGGACTGGCACCATTTTCAGGAGCATGGCCCTGAAACTCAAACTCCCTAAGTCGTAACTCATGTTCCCTTTGTAATCTTTTATCTTCTGCTTCCCTTTCTGCAGCTAATTTCTTGTCTTCTCTTTCTGCAGCTAATTTCTTCTCTTCTCTTTCTGCAGCTAATTTCTTCTCTTCTCTTTCTGCAGCTAATTTCTTCTCTTCTCTTTCTGCAGCTAATTTCTTCTCTTCTCTTTCTGCAGCTAATTTCTTCTCTTCTCTTTCTGCAGCTAATCTTTTGTCTTCTCTTTCTGCTTCCAATTTCTTAGCCTCAGCCTCAATCTGCAACCTCTTAATTTCTTTTTCAGCCTCTAACTTTCTTTCGGCTTCAAACCTTCTTTCTTCGCGTTCAATAAATTTGTCACATTCCGTAGTGACATAGGCAACCATAACTTGCCCATCTAATCCTAACTCTTTTGCAGTCTGAACAGCAGTAGATCGAAATTTGGCCAGGTCCGCCATTGTCTATCAGGTAAATTTATACAATGTCTAACCAACAATTCAATCTCTAAATATATATCTAATGGACAACACAGGCACCGTGAGCTCAACCTTATTTAATTCCACCCAAGGATACCTTTTAATTCTTATATTCCCTGAAGTGAATTACCCCCACTATTTTTAATAGGTAAAGATTCAAAATCCCAAGAGCGAGACCCCAATATATGTGGTGAAGTGGGATGTTATAAATATTTATAGGGGGACTTAGTGTACTGACTGAGATCAGCTGTGAAGGTATATATATCTAATAAGAGTAGTGTATTATATATAACCTTACTTGCTGCCACATATGTATACCTCAGTCAGAATTATTCTGGAATAGTGTGATGACTACGTTATATGTCTAGGGTATGTGTATGATGAAGTGTAAATCAAAACAACAACAGACAGATAAACAATTTAATTTATTCCACTACACTTGACAACACTGTGACACTCACATACATAAAACACTCTACAAGGATATCTTAAAGGAGTCACTGATAACTTTTCAAATAACAATATGTATTCATTGCTGTCATGAATGTATATGTGTCCTGATTCAAATACAAAGGAACCAGGAATCACAATCAATTTTAATTACAAGTTATATGTACAGAATTTATCAATATGAATATTGTAGTGACATATATTATTAAAAGTATCCTATGTGTGTCAGTTGTGTAGTAGTAATATGAGGTAATACTGGTTTTGTTTTGTTCAAGCTCTGTTGGTATTTGTCATCATGACTTCAATAGTTTGTCTTTATTGGAACTAGTATTGGAGATGTTCTCAGTTCTGGTATTAAAACAATTTACTTCCCCTCTTAAGTTTAATGTTTACAATGTTATTTTAAGATGGGGGTACATAATGTTGAGCTCAGCTGGCCACATCAGCTTATCTTGCGTGATGGCGGCAGGAAAAGACTCCTCTGCTCGATTTCTCCCCTGGGCTCTGGAGACACCTCACTGATAGCTAAATGGACCAAGGAGTATGCTGTCCGACTCTGGATTCAGCAAAGCTCTGACCAGGTGCTGCTCAATAACGTTAAGACCACAGTCCCTGAAAACAAGAAGGATGTACCTTCTACTTCATAACTAATTGGTACTCTAGTTCTACACTGAGCACAATACATCACAAACATTGAGTTCAGAGCGTTAGGCCAACTGTCAGCTTCATCTGAAATACTTTATACCAGTATTAACCTCCCTAATGGTTACTACGCCTCTGCAATTCCAGCATTATTTCTGTCTAATCAATAATCTAGGTGTCAGTGTACTGTTTGGCCATTCCATGCAGTTTTACTTTCCTCCGACACCTTCTGTTTAGGCTGGAGCATTATAGGCTTTACATCATGTTTGCTACTGAACTACACATATATACAGGCATAAATTAACAATTCACATTCAATTTTCATTAAAAGATACTGAATGTTTCAAGCTTACCACAATTCATGGAAATAAACACAGATACGTTGACTAGCAATGAATTCTGGCACAAATACTGGCACAAATTCCCATCTGCTTATGTTCCAGGCTTTTATTTAGCAAAAATATGAGCTAGCTTCAACGCACTGTTGCTTTATCAAGCTTATTTGAACTAGTGGTCTCGAACTAACGCTCCTAAGTGATTATATCAGCGAGTCTGGCCAATGGAGCCACGTTTCGACAAGTGTTTGAAAAAATTTTACCTTCCTACGTCTCCCCTAACAACCAAGGATAGCATTTATAGTCCGACTAATCGTGTTTAGCCTTACATATCATTCCAGCCAATCAGTTCAAATGTAACTTGTGGCCCATTTCCCGTACAATGGTGGTTTAAAAAATCTACCACTGAGCGATTCTGATTTTGGGTGTTGTCTGAAAGCACCATCATTTTATTTTGGCTATAACTTGTTAATTCCTAGACTATTTGCATAACACTTAACATATTCTTTGTCATCAAGCCCTAAGGAACCCAAATATACAATTTTAAAAGAGCTAAGTGGCTGCGTTCAAAATATGCAATTTCTTCTACCTCCTGTTTCGAAGATGTGCTGTCTGGGTACTGTAATGTTTTCAAACGTAAACCCATCTAATGTTATCTTTTCTAATAAGCGTTTTTCAGGATTTAAAAACCTAACTCTGGGAAGGGTAGTGAATTTTATCACTGTCGATTTGAAATAAAATTAGTGCATGTGGCCTTACACGCGTGATGGCAGCAATTGTGTATCGCGCGACGCGTGTTTAGTGTTGCACGTGTTCGGCTTTACGCCTCTCCCTTCTCTCTATCCTTTAGTCCATCTGTCTTTAGTTACGCCGTGTATAAAATGGAATGAATGAAATATTAAAATTAGGTCATTGTTCAGCTTGCGTATCTCACTGTTTTTCCAAGAAATACAGCACACGTTTCATTGAAGAAAGCGGGTAATAATACAGTAGGCTTTTACTATCAACGTGAAGGCGTTACAATTTGCCGACGAAGTAGAAAACAAGGGGGATTTCGAGTACAGTCATTGTGACAGCACTGTTCTTTACCATTCTTCTTCCTTTTATTAAATTTATTTGTTATGCTTTGCATTTACCTTTTAATTTATATATGGGGATTAAAATATTTCACGACAACACAATTACTACTAACACGCGTGTAAGGCCACAAGCACTAGCTTTTTTTCAAATCGACAGTGATAAAAAACACTACCCATACGAGTTAGGTTTTAAAAACTTACAAAACGCTTATTAGGAAACATGACATTCTACTGTTTTATGTCTGAAATCCTGACATTAGTATGACAGTACAGCAGACACCATAAAGTTTGGAAGTGAGGAGGTGGCAACAGCACGACTATCCTAGAAGAAAATACATATTTTGAACGCAGCCCCTTAGCCCCATTAAATTTATATATTTGGGTTCCTTAGGACTTGCTGACAAAGAATATGTTAAACGTTACGCAAATAGTCTAGGAATTAACAAATTATAGCCAAAAGAAATAGTGAGGGATGTCAGACAACACCAAAATCAGAATCGCTCAGTGGCAGATTTTCACACCACCATTGTACGGGAAATAGGATGACATGTTACCTCCTATTTGATTGGCGGAAAGTAAATGTAAGGCTAAACACGATTAGTCGGACTATAAATACTACTTCTTTGTTGTTAGGGAAACGTGAGTAAGTGTACTTTTTTTCAAACGCTTGTGTAAACATGGCACGATTGGTTAGACCCGCCAATATAGTCAATCAGAGGCGTCAGGTCAGCACCACATTTGCAAATAAACTTACTACAGAACCAGTGCGTTGAGCGCCAGTGCATATTTTTCTAAATAAAAGCCTGGGACATCGGCAGATCGAAATTGTGCTATATTCATTGCCAGTCAACGTAATTCTGTGTTATTTCCATGAATCGTGGTAAGCTTGAAAGATTTGATATCTATTTAATGAAAATTGAATGTAAATTGATAATTTATGTCTGTATATATGTGTGGTTCAGTAGCGAACATGAGGTAAAGCCTATATAGTGCTCCAACCTGAACAGAAGGTGTCGGAGGAAAGTAAAACTACATGGAATTGCCAAACAGTACACTGACACCTATTTTATTGACTAGAAAGAAATAATGCTGGAATTGCAGAGGCGTAGTAACCATTAGGGAGGAGTATACTGGTGAAAATTGTTTCAGATGAAGATAGCAGTTGGCCTACCGCTCTGAACTCAGTGTTTGTTATGTATTGTGTTCAGTCTGGAAATTTATTATAAATTAGTTCTGAAATAGGAGGTACAACCTTCTTGTTTCAGGGACCGTGGTCCTAAAGTTATTGAGCAGCACCTGGTCTGAGCTTTGCTGAACCTAGAGGCTGACAGCATACTCCTGGGTCCAGATAGTGACCAGTGAGGTGTCTCCAGAACACAGGGAGGCTATCGAGCAGAGGAGTCTTTTCCTGCCGCCATCACGAAAGATAAGCGTCTGTGGCCAGAGGAGCTCAACATTATGCCCCCCCCCCCCCCCCTCAAAATCTGACTTTATAATAAAACAGAGGGAAAATACAGTGTTTAAATTGATAGGAACTGTGAACTTTTCCCCATACTATTCCCAAGTTAAACAAACACTTGAAGTCATGATGACAAATAACAACATAGCTTGAAATAACAAAACCAGTATTACCTCATATTACTACTACACAACTGACACACATAGGATAATATTAATAAAATATGTCACTACAAGGTTCATATTGATAAATTCTGTACATATAAATTGTAATTACAATTGATTGTGATTCCTGGTTCACTTTGTATTTGAATCAGGACACATATTTTAGTGAAAGTAATTAATACATATTTATATTTGAAAATTTACCAGTGCCTCATTTAAGATAGTCTTATAGATTGTTAAATGGGTCTGAGTGTCACAGTGTTGTCAAGTGTGGTGGAATAAATTAAATTGTTTATCGATACCGAGAATCGAACCCAGCACCTTTGCTGCGAGAGACCAGCGCTCTAACCACTTTATCAATGGGAAGCGCATTTTTTATATTATAAAATGAGAAAAATTCGAACGCGATAAACTGGTAGTTCTCATGGAATGATTTAGTAGTTCTCATGGAATGATTTAGTTGATTTCTTTATAGCAGAGGAAGAAAAAAGGGGGAATTTTTCAGCCATGGAAATTTTGGATTAACCATATCTCGCCAGCATTTAAAAGCGAGGTACCCAAGAATTGAAGGCGCTTCTCCCCGCGTCTCCAATGAACACCCAGGAGCTATCTTACTGAAATTAGCTTTATTCGTGAATTTCAAAAGGCAGGAACTCGATTTCTTCTTTAAGCTGGTGTTAACTTTCCGGACATTATCATTTAGTTTGAATTTTCCATCAAAAAAATAGGTCTTTCGGCAGAGATAAAAGTTACTGGTAGACTGCACATTTAGAAATCTAAATTCTACGTAACATGAAACCGGATATGGTTTTATCAAAGTAGATTTTTAGAGAGCTCATTGGTTATAAAGTATATCTCCACAGTATCTGGGTTGCCTACCGCTGATCTAAATAATCTTTAAAACGACCGTTATATTTAAGCCCCGTTGCCTGGCGCGAGAAGAAAAAAAGAACACGCCGGAAGAAACAGCGAGCAAAAAAAAAAAAACAACAACAAACAAACAGCTGGGGGCGTTCACCTTAGGGGCGCATTACTATAGTCAGTTATGACTAAAGGGGTCTACAATTATTATTACCTGGCGCGACTTACACTAAACACCCGAGATTCTTCTACCCCCCTTCCCCTCCCCTGAGATGGAACTTAATGTCCACACCTCATGCTTTTTTTTTCCAGATTAATCAGTGAACTAATCAAGACGTAATTAAAATGTTACTACCTGGATTTTATTTCTAGCCAATTTCTGACATACACAAAGCAAATTTAAAAAAGTAAAATAAGAAAATTACCTTAATAAGATGGCTGTTGACTACATTTGGTCAGAAAAGACAGAAATTCGAAGGACAGGTTGGGGCAAAGCTATGCGCATGTCATGTCTGGCACCCAGCGTATTTCTAGCCTTTGTCTTCACCCTGACCAGTGTTGCATAATTTGATTCTAAACTTCAGAACTGAAACCAGTGAAGAAAAAAAAAATAGCGATCAATTATCTGGGAGGCAGCTCTGACAACTTCTATATCCTCATGCTCCTTTCACCCGCTTGAGGGGATACACTCCACAAGTTAAGAATCCATGCTATGAACAGAGATGATAATCCCTGTGTTCATCACATCATGCGCCAACAGACATCAGCGACAGAAATGCAACATGCGTAAATCCTTATTTAAGACAGACAAATAGAAAGAAAAATGAATCGTGTTTAATAATCTTTAAAATTAACGTTAAGTTGTGCAGCCACGGCCTGGTTAATGTTTAAGCTCTATTTCCAGATGGAGCATCTGTAACATGTTATATTGTAATCTTATTTCTGTTGTATTTTTCAACTCATTCCTTGATATATTCGCAAATTGTCTCTTCTTTCCTTTTTATTTTCTTCATGTAATCCTGGACACCACACTCGCCATCCTTGTTTGTGTGCCACTCGTCTCCAGCTGTGCGTGGCTGTATGTTCACCAAATCCGTTTGAGAGTCCAACTTTTAATTTTTCTTTTTGTTCTCAGTACGTTCCTTTTCAGAGTTCTGCATTGCGTAATGTACGGATTGTTTTTAATGTGAATTCTGAGGGCGTTTATTATACGTTCTTCGTATACGTTCTTTTTTTTTTTAAATGTTGGGCTCCAGTTTACTTTTACTTAGGTTTTTTTTTTTTTTTTTTTTTTTTTGGGGGGGGGGGGGGGGGGGGTTTCCCCTAACTCTGTTACCCAGGTAAAAGGTAGTCTCTTATCAGATACTGCCTTAGCGGAGTGAAGTGTTACAGAGTTTACTATACTATGTCCAGCATCGAAGGTGGGTTGAGCAGTTGCCTTCCCCACTGCCTTTTCCTTCCTTAACTCAAGTGAAAAGTCAGGTACTCATTTACAGCTGGGTAGACTGAGGCGTGTCGATATCGTGAATCGAACCAGTCACCTTTGCTGCGAGAGACATTATTTCGTGTTCCACTGGCACTTGTCATCAGTTCCACGTTAATACCGTGTCATAACATTTGTTGTTGTTGCGTTCGCTCTCAGCCATATCTCATCTCTCTCTCTCTCTCTCTCTCTCTCTCTCTCTCTCTCTCTCTCTCTCTCTCTCTCTATCTCTCTCTCTTACAATGATGGCCGTTAGTTTTGAGCGGTAATACCATTTCAATTTTGTCGAAAGTCTTAGTTTTACTGGTAACAGTAATTGTTGTTGTATAACATAAAATGCACCCAACCTATCCTTTATATGTTTAATTTGATTTTCTACCTCGCCATACTTTGATGTTTCTTAAGGTGCCGACATTTCTACATAGCTTTCAGGGCAACTCTGTTGAGTTAAGACTTGTTCCTTCGTTGCTGGGAAACTGAAGCATCAAATTCTATAATGGGATCGTTAAAAGAAGGAAAACGTTTTCGGAGAAGTTACACAGCCACCGGGAGATAATCTCAGATACCCAACGTCACTGACCAGACACTAGAAAATTACCTAGTCTGGGAAAGAACGATTTACCGAACCTGTTTCCCATCTTTTACTATGCGAGTTTAGCCCCTAGTGGTTCTACTATTGAATTACTCCAGACGGCCATTTGAGCTCCATCTTAAAGATTGAATGCGTCTGAGATCTGAGAATTTTGAAGCTAAAATGGGTTAAGACAATTTAGAAGTGGAAAATTGTTGGATTAACTTGAGCAGACAACGAGACTAAAGTGGAAAATTTATTTATCAAAGTAAAAAAGAATTTGCTTGCTATGGTAGTAAGGAAGATGTTGTAATAAGCGTTGAATGTCTCTTTAGGGTAGGGTTTCTTAACGTATGGTCCACTGACCCTTCTGGGGTCCATAAGTGGATGTACATAACCTACAATTTTAAAATTTAAAGTTGTTTATTATACTTGAATGTACATTTTGTTCCAAGAGGGGATCCAAAGCCTTTGTCGGACAATCAAAGGGGTCCGTAGCTTTACTCGGACAATCAAAGAGGTCAGTAGCCTTCGTCGGACAATCAAAGAGGTCCGTAGCCTTCGTCGGACAATCAAAGGGGTCCGTAGCCATCGTTGGACAATCAAAGGGGTCCGTAGCTTTACTCGGACAATCAAAGAGGTCCGTAGCCTTCGTAGGACAAAGATGTCCGTAGCCTTCATCGGACAATAAAAGGGGTCCGTAGCCATCGTTGGACAATCAAAAAGGTCCGTAGCTTTACTCGGACAATCAAAGAGGTCCGTAGCTTTACTCGGACAATCAAAGAGGTCCGTAGCTTTACTCGGACAATCAAAGAGGTCCGTAGCCTTTGTCGGACAATCAAAGAGGTCCGTAGCCTTCGTCTGACAATCAAAGAGGTCCGTAGCTTTACTCGGACAATCAAAGAGGTCCGTAGCTTTACTCGGACAATCAAAGAGGTCCGTAGCTTTACTCGGACAATCAAAGAGGTCCGTAGCTTTACTCGGACAATCAAAAGAGTTCAAGGCACAAACAAGGTTAAGAAACCCTGTTTTAGTGGGATCTTTTTACGAACGTGATGGTACATAACATCAAACAACTGAACAAAACCTTTCGTCGAATGTAACCGAGAAAGACTTTACATGTTGATAACAAAGTTATGAAGATGATGATAATAATGATGATGAGGATATGGAATAAGACATCTCGACGATCTTATACACACACTGTGCTTCAATAAATGCTCCGTGCTTCAATACACACACACACGCACACGCATATATATATATATATATATATATATATATATATATATATATATATATATATATATATATATATATATATATATATATATATATATATATATATATATATATATATATATATATATATATATATATATATATATATATATATATAGGCAAGACTTCGTTTATAATAACGATGTCAATACTTTGATTCTGGATAGGCCAGTATTGGTTGGAACTTACTTATATAATACGTTTCTACGCTCAATCATACATGTCAGTACTGGGACACTTACCCTTCCTGAGCGTTATAAATACTTAATTAGGATTATATCAGTTACAGTCGTCCTACTCGTATGTTTAAAATCAATAATGGTGGACTTGCAAAGACACTTGTGAAAATCACACTCGACTTTGACTGTTCTTTCAATAATAATTCATCACTAGGGTTTATTTATTTCTTAAGGGACCACATAGTACGGCCCCTGCAATATTCCTCCGCTATGAAAGCTGAGTACGTACAAGAACGAGCAAAGAAAATCGTTGCCTTATTACTGCTTTATTCCATCTCCACTTCCGCTTGTTTTGAGTAAAACGCGTTCAATGTTTTTGGGGTTAGTAGTTGAAAAGTAGGATATATCACATTGAAATGAAATTTTTCATGATTATCTAAACTATTAACTGTAAGATATTGTATAGTATCATAAATTAAGCTATTTTATGTCGATTTATGACCTCGGGTCAAATTTGGCCGAACGTAGAGATAGAATAAAGCAGTATTAAGGCGACCTTCTGGTAATGTGACTAGAGATGACGTATGCCAGTATCACACTTCTTTCAAGGCTTTTCTCAACGCACTGTTTACATCTTTCTTACTCATTGCAAACTATTCACACTGTTCAGCTGAGTAACTCTTCTCCGTTTTCACTAACACGAGTATTAAATTGAACTGTATTCATCCGGAACTCACGTTCAACCGCGTTCATCCTAAAAATATCTTATGATACGAACTGGTTATAACCCTTTCAGGAATCCAAATATTTTTAGTTAAATGGTGAAAGTAGGTTAAGATTGGACGTAATAGAGAACAGCGTCATTAAATCATTGATCTTTTGACAGTGCTTACGTAAATAGGAAATGACTATAATGTACAGTTTATTCATGGCAAACAAAGAGATGAGTCCTGTGGTAAAAGTGAGCATCGGTTAATAACAATTCGTGAAGTAACAGAGATGGATGTAGTCTTAAGTGATTGAATTAAGTATTCGTTCTGGTGTGCCATTACCTGGCTGAGTGTCACACTAGAAAATTCAGGTCGGATTATGGGACAAAAACTGTCCAAACGTTGGACACATGGCAAGTGCTGCACATGCTCTTGTGTTGCTGGACAGCATCTCCGCTCTCAGACCAAAGTCGACGACAGGTACACTTTAACGTTAACTTTCTCATTTTCTTTCCATTTACTTGCTAATAGTTTGTGTATTGTAATGTCGTACAGTTCGTTTGTATGTCTTTTTTGCGTGCTGTATTTGTTCATTTATTATACATTCTTATATTTGCCATAATTTCACGTATTTGTTTGGCGGACACTTACTAATAGTTTGTGTATAAGATTGTTATACAGTTCGTTTGTACGTCTTTTTAGCGTAATGTATTTGATCAGTCGTCAATGTTCATTCATAACCCTCCACTCCCAAAGGAGCATAGGCCTTCAACAAACACATGCCAAGTCCTCCTGTCACGTGCCATCATCTCAAGTTCTTTCCACGCTCTCCTCATCAGTTTCACCTCTGTTTCCAGCTCTCTTCTCCATGTGCTTCTTGGTCTACCTCTGCCTCTCTTGCCCTGGGGGTTCCAGAACAAAGACTGCCTTGTAATGCTATCAACAGGTTTCCTCAGTGTGTGACCTATCCATCGCCATCGTCTTCTTCTCATCTCTTGTTCCACTGGCACTTGTCTGGTTCTTGTCATCAGTTCCATGTTGGTAACCTTGTCATACCATTTTAATCCTTCTATTCTACACAAGCACCCATTTATGAAATTCTGTAGCTTTTTGGTTGTTGTCTTTGTTGTTCTCCATGTTTCAGAGCCATACAATAGGACTGACTTCACAAGTCGACGACAGGTACACTTTAACGTTAACTTTCTCATTTTCTTTCCATTTACTTGCTAATAGTTTGTGTATTGTAATGTCGTACAGTTCGTTTGTATGTCTTTTTTGCGTGGTGTATTTGTTCATTTATCATACATTCTTATATTTGCCATAATTTCACGTATTTGTTTGGCGGACACTTACTAATACGTGTATAGGATTGTTATACAGTTCGTTTGTACGTCTTTTTAGCGTAATGTATTTGATCAGTCGTCAATGTTATATTTGTCATAATTTCACATATTTGTTTGGCGGAGAAGTACGGTGGAAGAGGGCGCAAAGTTAACAGAGATCTCATGCGCAGAGAGGCCACTTGTGACCAACAGACCAGTGTCCCAAAATAAAATAAATAAATAAATATTTACCATTATTTCATCACCCTTCATCTTCCAGAAGACCAAGCCTGTCACAAATTCATGCCAGTCTTCCTGTTTCGCCCCTTCCGTTCAATTCCTTTTCATGTTTTCTTTACTTCTTTCTCTCCTCCAGTTCTCCACTACATGTGTTTTTGGTTTCCCTCTGTCTCTTCTACCTGGGGGATTCCAGAACAAAAATTCCCTAGCAATCGAACGGGGGTCCCAACAAATTAAAGATAGGAACTACTGATGAGTGTGACTGTGGCACTGATAAAATGTCTGCCGAACATCTGCTTCAAAGGTGCCTGACATATGAGGAACAGAGAAAACGCATATGGCCATCACTAGTACCATTCCTGGAGAAAATCTACGGAGATACCAACAGCCTCAGGCTGACCACTGGTTTCTTTGAATTTATTCAAGTTGACATCTGAGGGTGAACGAAGAAGAAGAAGAAGGAGAAAGATGAACGGGGGTCCAAAAACTTTCCATATTACATATTTGTTTTTCATTTCCAACCTGATATTATTACTATTCCTTTAGCATATTAAATTTCGTGCATTTTCATACTTTTTTTTTGGTTTCCCGAACTTAATCAACAAAGCACACTGATTCTTCTTACTATTGACAGCGTATTACCTTTGTTATATTCTGACTTCTTACTATTGACAGCGTATTACCTTTGTTATATTCTGACTTCTTACTATTGACAGCGTATTACCTTTGTTATATTCTGACTTCTTACTATTGACAGCGTATTACCTTTGTTATATTCTGACATTTAAAAACATTATATGGCAGGTAAAGGTAGCTTCATAGCAGATACTGGCCGTAGGGGAACGAAGTGTTATTCTCTATACTAGGTTCAGCTTTGAGAGGCGCGGGGGGGGGGGGGGGGGGGAAGACCAGTTCCTTTCTCGCTGCCTTTGTCTTCTCTAACTCAAGAGCAGGGACTCATTTACAGCTGGGTAGACTGGAGCATGACGCTACGGCGTTTCGGACTCGGTTACTTTATCCCCGAGAGGCCAGTGCTCAAACCCCTCTGTCAGACGGACGCTCTTATATTAGGTGCAGATGTTTTTCTGTACCCCGTTCATTCTGCATATGTAGTTTACCTTTATTTTGTCACAGTTCTTGTTAAACATATCACCATTTAAACATATCACCACTTAAACATATCACCACTTAAACATATCACCAGGAAAACATGTCACCAGTAAAACATTAACACCTTCTGTTTATCAATTGAACAGGTTCACATTTGTAATTTATTAAAAATCAATTTATTTTCTATTCATTGATGAAGTGTTAACCACATCTGATGGTAGTTTGCCAGTATAAGAGACGACACGTCATGGCATTAAAACTCAGTCCCTTCAGACCCACATTGGAACAGTCCCATTTATGATGGTTAGGTCATGTATCGAGGAAGTTGAGGGTCATGTATGCAGAATGGAAGGAGATCGACTACCACGACAAATATGGGAAACCAAAAGCCAGAGATCCAGACCTCCAGGATGACCCAGAGTTCGCAAGTAGGACAATATTAGACAATCTCTGATGGGCCGAGGACTAGATTGGAACCAGGCCAGGATGAAGACAGCTGATAGGATAGTATGGTGCTCTCTCTGGAAAACATCTTCACCCCAGGGTAGAAGAGGAACGACTAAGTAAGTAAGTAATTTACCAGTATGGATAACATCAGAAAACAAATTAGAAATAAGACGAGAAGAAGACGCTGGCGATGAATAGGAAACAGATTGAGGAAACAAACAGATTGAGGAAACAGATTGAGGAAACAGATTGAGGAAACAGATTGAGGAAACAAACAGACTGAGGAAACAAACAGACTGAGAAAACAAACAGATTGAGGAAACAGATTGAGGAAACAAACAGATTGAGGAAACAAACAGGTTGAGGAAACAAACAGATTGAGGAAACAAACAGATTGAGGAAACAAACAGATTGATGAAACAGATTGATGAAACAGATTGAGGAAACAGATTGAGGAAACAGATTGAGGAAACAAACAGATTGAGAAAACAAATAGATTGAGGAAACAAACAGATTGAGGAAACAAACAGATTGAGGAAACAAACAGATTGAGGAAACAGATTGAGGAAACATGGTGATATCATTACAATGCAGTCTTTGTTCTGGAAATCTCAGGGTAAGAGAGATAGAGAGATATAAAAAACACATGGGGAAGAGAACTGAAGATACAAATAAAGTTATGAGGAAGTCATAGGAAGACCCTGAGCTCATTGCGTGGAACGGGAAGACTTGGCATAATTTTGTTGAAGGCCTTTTAGGGAGGTGAAGGGAAAAGTAGGCCTATTATTTCTTTGTTTCATCAAGGACTCCCGGGAAATAAACGGGACATTTATCATGTATGTTCACCTTTAAAACAGTAAAATGAATGAATGAATGAACCAAGTTCCTATAGCAGGCGAGTTAGAAACAAATTAGGACGGGTGACACTTAGGAGCATTGTTATGTAGTCGGCCAAAACATTTTCCGACTCCGACTCCTGAAATTTTTGAAGTACGACTCCAACTACAGTTTTTTTTTACTAGCTACAGGGCATACATTTCGGAGTTGGGAGTCCGGACATTTTAAACCGACTCCGATCTCACTAAAAATACGACCGAATCCACGACTCAGACTCCACATCCCTGCTTAGGAGAATAATGGATTGGTATTTCAACCCCCCGGATGTTAAGGAAGTTAGAGGCGGAACACTTCTCTGGCTGGGGAAGATATTTCTGCCGATCAGATTACCTATTGTTTTAATGCTCTGTATAGAGTTTACCATCATTCTTTCCGTAACTTAATTTACACATTTAAAATTATGTAACCATTAGTAAAACATTAATCGTCTTTATTAATTTATAACTTGTCTGTTGTTTGCTGTTTGCTGATAAAACATTTATTCGATTTGTTCACACATGAAAACATTCACCAGATTCGTCTACCCATGAAAACATTCACCAGATTTGTTCACTCGTGAAAACATTCACCAGATTTGTTCACCCATGAAAACATTTGTTTACCTATGAAAACATTCACCAGATTTGTTTACTTATGAAAACATTCACCAGATTTGTTCACCCATGAAAACATTCACCAGATTTGTTCACCCATGAAAAAATTTGTTTACTCATGAAAACATCACCATATTTTTTCACCCATGAAAACATTCACCAGATTTATTCACCCATGAAAACATTCACCAGATTTGTTTACCCATGAAAACATTCACCAGATTTGTTTAACCATGAAAACATTCACCATATTTGTTCACCCATGGAAACTTTCACCTTACGCGTTGACCCATGAAATATTCGCCCAATTAATTCACTGCGATAAAACCATTCACCCGATTTGTTCACCCGTAAAAACTTTCACCCGTTTCGCTCACCAATGAAAACATTCACCCGATTAGTTCACCCGTAAAAACTTTCACCCGATTTGCTCACCCATAAAACCTTTCACCCTATTTGTTCACCCATGAAAACATTCATCCGATTTGTTTACCCATGTTGTATAGGAATAAAACATTTCCTCTTCATTTTCGCCAGTAAATAATTTAAAAATTAATAATCATCATCATCATCATCATCATCATCAATTTCTTTGGGCTCCTAACAGAGCACAGACCCACCACTGTAGCTGGTCCCCTTACAGGAAACCTGCGTCAAGCATTCGTATACTCTTACAGGTTTCTGTAGCAATTTGTTATACATAATAAGGTTGTCTGCCCCATGTATAACCTTATATTAGTTGCCTTGTACGACATGCTTGGGGGAACAGTAGGTCTAATCTTTCTGTGTATCGCCAGAGACTGTCGGGAACCACATTGTATTTATCATAAATGTTCACCTTTAAAACATTAAAGGCCTCCCTCTCCCCCTTTTCAGTTAAAACACGTCCCTATTTTCTCCCTTTATTCATTTAACCTGGAGCTCTCATTGGTACACCTCCCGCACCCCTACTCCCTCCTTCTTTAAAACTTAGAGCCGTTTATAATCGCAAACCATTTTTCACGTTCCTGAATCTCTCACACAGAGCTAGCGTCTTCCCTTCTCAATCTTCTACCTCTGTTCTCTCCAATTTCCTCCTTTCACTTCCTCATACTCATTTCTTTTACATCTCATCTCGTTGACGCGATGAATTACACTCAGTGAGCATTGAGAATAACGCATTACATCTTTTTTTTAAAACCCCTCATCAATTATCCCCCCGTTTTTGATTGTTTCCCTTGTCGTTGTTGCTGTCTGTTCGGTTGTAAAGTAATCAACATCACATTTTCATTCAAGACTCTACACATGTCCCACCGTAAAGTGTTTTGTGCATCCAAGTGGAAAGATAATAAATTTCAGCAATAACTTTGACCTTCGTTCGAGTGTCTGCTTCAGAGGTTCTCAATGTTTTAGGGAACGCAGACCCTTGGGAGATATCGTAACTTGCTTTTGATGAAGTGTCGCAATATCAAACATGCGTGCATTCATGTATTTATCATTCATGACCCGTCAGACCCTTGTGGACCATGAGTCTTCACCAGATTCGTGCCTTAGCCTTTCTGCCCCGTGCCATCGGTTCAAGATGTTTCCATGTTTTAATTACCTCTGTCACACCTGTCTACGGTTCCTTTTCCGTGTGTTTTTCTGTCTCCCTCAACTTCTCTTGCCCTGGGGATTCCAGAAAAAGAACCACCTTGTAAGGCTATCGACAGATGTCCCCCAAGTATGAGTCCCATCTAACGCCAGTTACGTCTTCTCACTTCTGGTGATCTTGTCATACCATTTCAACCCTTCTACTCTATGCCGGCACCGATTTATGAAAGTCTTTAGCTTCTGGCTATGGGTTATCTCCTTGTTTCAGAACCATGCAGTAGTACTGATCTGACATTTGAGTTGAAGATTCTAAATTTTGTATTGGATATTTAGATTGCCAAATATTTCCCAATGTGTTTTTTTTTTAATTCTTAGTTTGATATGATGATCTGTCCTTTCAACTTTGTTTTTATTCATGCCGACGTATATGTATGAGGCTATTTTTGATAGGAATGATTCACCTACTGCAGTCTTGCTACCGTCTGCTGAATTTATTGTCATAATCATTGTCTCTTCCTTGTATATTTTCAAGCGAGATTTCTGTGCTCTCTCATTAAATATTTCCATCTTGTCTTTTATCTTGTTACGGTTACGGTTATGTCATCGGAAAAATATACTCGTAGATCATCAAGCTGTTTTCTCAGAGTCATCGAAGTTCATTTTTGTTAGCTGATGTTGTTTTCATAACCCATAAAGAAGATAAATGGTGACAAAAGGCATCATTGCCTCACCCCATTTATTATTTAAAAATTTTATGTAACATGTCTTTCAGGAAGAATTCTCCTTTTCATGTCTTTTTTATGTGTTATTAAATAGGCTAATGATCTTCAGGGGGACTACATAATGTCTCTCCAGTTCCATGCAAGTACATCTCAAAATAAAGTTCGCATTTGAAATCAGTATAAGCCTTTCATTTTCACTATGAAATTTGGGTTTGTTTCTTTTTGCGCAGGTATTGAGTTCCTTGTCGAATTTATTAAAACGCAGTCAGATTTCCTTCTTGCTAGACGTCTTCGTGTTCGTGTACTATGCAGCTGGTGTAGGTTGTTGTTGTTATTGGTGATGTTGTTATTGATGATGTTGTTGTTGTTTAACTAGGGCTGCTGAGCGTATCGCTATTTTTGCAGCCAATACCAAGTTGAAGAGTCCTTGGTATTATCTACACTGTAGATCTAGGTTTTTCCTGTGGCTTTTCTGCCATTCCGAAACGTGTTGAGTTTCTCCAGTTTCTCCTGGTTGGCTTGTATTAAAGGTAATCACATCTGGTCCCAAGCTAGGAGTAAGAAGCGTATAGCATACTGTGCATTCAAATATGCCGAGTTAAAATACTGTGCTCTGGGTCTGAGCTCTTCCAAGGAATTGTCACATCCTAAACAGATCCCCTTCTCCCCCCCCCCCCCCCACTCCCGCCCCCCCCCCCCCTCCCACCCCCCAGCCCATCATGGGTCCATAGTGAGATCCTCCTGCATGCAGGCAACCAGGTCAAAGCCAGAGTTACGTCTGGGGCTCACGTGATTTCTCCAAGCTTAAGTTTGCAATGCTGGGTTTTCGACATATTTCACCACATGGGGGAATCCCTGAAAGTGTATGGGTAATTCCAAGAGTTGATGAGTGTACAATTACACAGACAGATGTTCACTTCCAAATCTACATACTATAGCATTGTACTTAGCTGATGGTCGTTTGAGGATGACTCCAGATATTCCTCCACGCATAGCTAGCGTTGGTAATTATGCATCTCCATAGTTTCTTGTCCCCAATGCTGCTTGTCAATTCTGTTATTGACTCCTTTCCTAGCCACGATGTTAAACTTTCCAGTTTCTTGTCTTTTTGTCGTTTTCTCTTTTTCCTTCAATCTTTCATGTCGCCACATTATATCCCAGCGTTCCTCTTCTCAACATATGCACAAAGAAGGGAGATTGAATGATTCAGAAATAAAAGAAAATCTTCCTATGCGCACAGTCATCTGTCAGGACATCCTCATTGCTGTTATAAGCTCTCCATGGTATTCTTAACATTTTTCTGTAAATCCATGTATTGTGGCCTCCAGAGATTTACTTGTTAATTTACCGACCTTCCATGATTCGCTTCCATGTGGCAGGATTGGTTTTATGTAACACTGAAAAACTCTTACTTATTTTGACGAAGATTTGTTGCATAAAATTGTGACGGTATTGCCTCCCCTGTTTTGCAGTAGTGGTCCAACAGTGGCCAAAACTCAAGAGTATCTAATATGGGCTTCAAAGGTATCTACCTTCGCACAAGATTACTCTTGGCAGAGATGTAGATAGAAGGGTGATGACACTTCTATTACAAAGGGAGTCTTCACAAGATATTCAGAATAAGCGAGAACAATACTGCTTTGGCTGAGTATGTTAACTCTGTAATTCTGTCGACGCTTTTGTGAAGGATTTAAGCACTTCTTAAGTACAGCTCGTTTACTCATTGGAATTCTATTATTTTAATATAGCTCTGCTTAGAGTGTGTGTAGTAATTTGACTGAGACAAACATGCAGTAACTTTAAAATGATTAAATCGAAGTTAAATTTGTAACATTTCAAATAACAAAATTTAATAATCACTTTAGGTTTTAACAGTTGGAAAATAATTTGAATAGTTATGGATCAAGAAAAGTTATCTTCACAGTCTTTAGGGAATGTGAGATATTACAAGAAGTTCAAGTGGCAGCTTATATTTGAACTTAGCTGCCAATGACGGTTCTGCTCCTTCTTATGGGTTGGTTCTTTTCACTCTGCTCACGCTCGTCTCTGATCAAGGTTGTCGTGGATAGCTCGTTTCCCAGAAACATCAAGGAGAGTCTACCATGTATGCCCTTCATCTTAAAGCTTAGGCCACAGTTCCCTTCTTGTTCCAAAGATAGTACTTTCTGCTGGTACCACCAATAACTATGGTAAAAGAATAGAACGAAACGCTCTTCTGAGTATGGCGTTTTCCACCCCATAGTTATGGGTTCCTATCTTCCCATACCACCATCCCAATTACTCAGACTTTACCCTCGATGAGAATTAAATTTAATCCCTCGGGATTAACACAGCTCCAGTGTATACCTAGCTACGATATCCATGAGACATGACACAACTGAATGCATTGTTTAATTCACTTCTCTTATTGCTTTATGAATCTCTTCCACAGCCACAAGACCCAGACTTCCTCATGGCTTCCTCCTCGCGAGAATTGGCAGGAGAATACAGGCTTGCCGTATGGCTGGGAGACAGCGTTGGATGGCAATAACAAACCTTACTACATTAAGTAAGTAAAATAAAATTATTTCTTTGGCTAGATAGATGAGTGATTGTGAGTTCCACCTGTAAAAAAAAAGAAGCGGGTCACTTAATGGGTGTGGTCAAGTAAGTTTAGTTGCCGTATCACCAGGCATAGGAGATTATGTCCGTTCGAAGATCTAATTTTTGTATTCACTTGGTCAGTTTTATTGTTGTTTATTTGCCATGCCATAGTATCAAGCTATCCAATATTTTCTCTCTCTGGCTACAGATCCTTCGCTGTCCCCCTGTTCAGCCGTAGTCTCTGTTTTTCCCATAGTTTCTTTTATTCTTGTAGCCTATTCCCCATAATTTGTTTTTGAGTGCTCCTCATCTCATCATACTTCTAATGAACGATATCTTCTTATATTTATCATTACCGCATTTCTCGCCATAGATGATGCACTCCCCCCCTCTCTCCCCCCCCGCCCCGGCCCCCCCGCGCCCCCCCCCCCCCCCCCCCCCCCCCCCCCCCCCGCGCGATATAACTTAAAAATCACCTTGCACTTTATAAGGTGACGAACATGCCTGTCATAAACAATAATATTACCTTTTGTATTTAAACTGCAGGTGATTATTGGTTATTGAATGATATGGTATTATAAACTTAGTCATATTGGTAATAAAATGCTTTTATTTAAAATGAATAAAACCTATATTCATTATTCAGTCTAATAAATAAGTTCCTATAATACATAATTTTATTTCTTCAAAAAAGCTCGTTGAATTGTGGTTGAGTCTTTATACTCTCATGAGTCTTATCTGGCGGGACATATGCGTATGTCGCCTCCTGCGAATTGCGTTGTACTCAAAATTTTTATTTGACCTGCAGTCTTGTATATTCTGCTAATCTTAACCAGGGTTTTGGAGTCGACCAAATAATTTTACGACTCTGAATCCTGAAATTTTAGAAGTCCGACTGCCGACTCCGACTACAATGTTTTACTACTCATATGGCATTAAATTCGGAGTCTGAGTCCGGACATTTTTTACCGAATTCTACTTCAATAAAAACTCCTTGAACTTAACATCGGGACCTCAAGACGCAGCAATAGAGACCGCAGTCAGCGACTCATAGCTTGACTGCCTGCGTCAGGACCAGCGAACCAGAGCTGGTCAAGACCGCACTCCACCTCCACGTGGTGGTCCTGGAAACAGTCTGCAGCTGTGCAGGCTGGCTGAGCGAGTGTGGATCGAAATGGGAAGGCAAACCCGGTCCTAAAAAATGTCGTGCAGAAGTCGGATGTGTCGACCGAAAGGTGCAGATATCACAGCTACGTTGTAAACAGACACAACGCAACCACCGTCCTTTTCAGGGCGAACGAAGAAGAAGAAGAAGAACTTAACATCAGGCGTGATGACGAACTTTCCCTAGTCACGAGTCAGGTTATAATCGGTTTAACCAATCGTTATACTCGTTGTCGTCCAAGACTTCTTATAAACAAACAAGATGATAAAAACGGAAATGATGATTCAATTGTTATTGAAAAAACTAACTCAGAATCTAAAATTTTTAGAATATGGCACGGCATTTTGAAATTTAAGAACAACTTTAAAATAATAATATTTTCTGATCGAAAGTGCTAAATAGATACCGTGTGAAAAAAACTTTGATCGCAAAATCTACTTTGCATGTCTTAAAAAGTGCCCTTACTAATAAAACGAGAAGAAAAGAAGCAGCCATTGGTATGAATATAAAAATAATTAATTAGAGAGCGAAGCGGAAGAAGAGAAAACGACATCATCACTTCACTTTTTGGAGAATGGAACCATCAGTGCATTCAGTCACCTTGCAGGAAGCCTGGCTTCTAAAGCTTATGTTCTTGTTCTTACAGTTCTATTTAATGTAGAGTATCTCAGAAATCAAGCAACAACAGAAAATTGACTGTAACAATATCCAGAAAGTACCAAGTGCTTCAACAACTAGAAGACGAAGCAGATACAGATCACTAACAAAAGCCCCTTCAGTCATAACTGACTATGGGAATGCGCCCTTGAGGTGACAGGCCTCTACTGCTTATTTTCCTGGTGTTCCTTTCGACGCTTTCTCCTCTCTTCTGCTTGCCGTGAGAGCTTCTTTTCGCCCAATCTGAGGTGGCGCCGTAGATAGGATAACCGCTTGGTGTGATCGGCAGCTTCATCTTTTCAGGTTGCAGGATTTATGTCCAGTGCCCTTATGTCTCTCTTGCGAACATCTTTGAACCTCAGCTGCGATCGCCCAACTGTTGTTTTGCCATCTGCCAGTTGTCCATAGAGGATATCTTTCGGGATGCGACCATCGTCCATGCGGCAGACATGGCCAAGCCAGTGTAGTCTGCGCTGTCTAAGCAGTATGAAGGCCAGCAAGTGACAACACTTCGACATTTGCCTCTTTGTCCATCCACGAAATACCGAGGATGTGGCGTTGACACCGTAGATGGAAGATATTGAGCCTTCTTTCTGGCTTAGTATAGGTTGTCCATGTCTCGCTGCCATATAGAAGTGTGCTGGTGACGTAGGCATTATATACCGCTGCTTTCGTCTTTGTTGTGAGTGTGGAGTTTCCCCAAACACGCTTTGTAAAGCAGGCATAGGTAGCGGCAGTTTGCCAATGCGGCTGTCAATTTCAGAAGATCACTAGCAAATGATAAAAACATATGGTGTGATATTAGCTTTTGGAAAAATATAACGCCAGCAAAAAAGCATGGATAGCAACATTATAAATGGAACAGTTTTAAAACAGATCAATAGATTCAAATACCTGGGCACATAAATAACGGATGGAAGATTGTCGTAGATTTTTGATAGGAGAATTAAGACTTGGGTTGGTCCCTTCTGAATAGATTGAAATGAGTGATAGTCACAGCGTGAGATAGAAATACAAAATAGATTTCCACGTGTGAGGTGGTGGGATAGTGATAGAGGCTGTCTCTGAGAGCGGGAAATCTTCTCTCTCTCTCTCACCTATCATCTACGACAGATCTAAAGTAGTCAGACAGTCTAACACATATACATTAAATATATATATCCACTCACGTGCACGCACATTCAAGTGACGTCAGGTAGACACACAGACGTGGGAAACTGTAACAAATGATTATATAGATATTCTAGAACGAGCTGACCAACACGCTGATTAATTCCAAGGGAAATTTTAATTATCATTTAAAATTTCTTCACAACACACAGAATTTACATTTTTAAAAAAACATATACAAATAGTCATAAAATATCAAGAGAATGCTACAAGGATGATAGCCCCGTTATGATATTAACTCTAGGTTTAGCCCACAGCCCCGTTATGAGTCAGATGATGGCCCAAAGAGTCACAAATACATATGATTAGGGTCTAATATTGTCTCCTTTTTGAAGGAATGACCTGACTTTGACCGCAGTATCTATTCTAAAGGAACAATTTAATTAAGCAGCAAATCTTGCCTAAGAAAAAAAAATACAACAAGTGAGTGCATTAAACAACGAACATACTTCCGTCACTTTCACTCGGTTCATTCATCAGGGTACCCTGGCACACGTGCTTACCTAAAAAAACTTGATGTTGTTCACCGTCTGGCGCAACCTTAGGACACTTCTCTACAGTGAATCTGTATTCTTTGGATAAAGCGAATCCCAGCTCTACAATTACAGGTTTCTTCCACTGTTTTCGGGGAGCGTTCACTTCACCAGTTAAATTTTTGATTACTGTTAATGTCACTTGAATCAGTTTGGATAAGCAAGTTTAAACGGGCACACAGAGTCAAAAAAAAAACACGAGGATTCCCTTAATTTGGAAAAGATGACCAGTGGACAACTGCTCTCAACAGATAGTCTTGGTTCACTATCCACTCTTTCAATACTTGTCGGAAATATTAATGTTATTTTTTGTAATTATTCTCGCCGCCAGGCAGCATGTATATTTGAGTTTATTGTGAAGAAATAAAGTCTGGCTCAAAGGCCCAGTATAAACATTTAGTTCTTTAGAAAAAAAAAACGTTAGTGGGATTGGTATTACTGTTTATCTCTGATGGCACATGCACTGTCAGACCAGTGTTACTTGAAACAACCCACGTGGTTAAAGATAGGAAATGTCTATTCTTCTCACAAGTATGTCTCTTTACTAAACGCTGGCAAGTTTGGATCACCCCAGTATTCACTGCATAAAATGGAAAAAGCACATATAAAATAATTATACATACTATGTATAAGGATATAACTTATATTTTAAACTGCAAGCGTAGAGCTTATCATTTAACACTTCCCGTGAAATAAGTTACATTATTTTTTTATTTTTTTTGCGTTCGCCCGCTAATACTCGAGGCGAAATCTCAGGTTATTATTTTATGTCTAACCTGACATTGATTTTACGTGAGTATCCCTTTATTTCTTGTACAGAGACAGGTGTCCCTCGCCATTCAGGCAAATACTCGCCGATTTCGGAGGTACCCATTGCAGCTGGGTCGGCTCAGGAGCCGCCAATCCCTGGTCGATGACACTCCTTCAAATGTTCTCGCCAGGTCTCGAGTTAATCCAGTCCAAATCCCGGTCGACGAAAAATCCTCAAATGCCGTCTCCCGGGTTTGATCCTGTATCACCCGGTCGCCAGAGCGGTGTTGTAACCACTACGCTAGCGCGGCTCCCATGAGTTACATTATAAAATCAATCATTATGAATTTGAAATACATATAAATATATTTCGTCAACACTCATGAGACATCTAGCAGTTATAAGTTAGTTTAGAAAATGTATCTCGCCTGAGTATTAGCAGTTAAATGGAATTATTTTTATTAGCCGAATGGGTTTAGCTAGAATTTTATAATTTATCTTGCTTTCCACTGTAACTCGTCGACTAAAGAATATAACATACTATTAAAATAATCACTCTGCACACAGAACTAGTAAAATGAAATCGGCGATTTAACACTTAATCACTTCACAAAATACTAGAGATCTATTATATATAATATTTACCTCACGCAGAACTACAGACTAAACCATGAACTAGAATACTGTAATCTAATGGTAATCTAGAACTCGTCAAATGCCCAAGAAACTCAGACTTCGCCAAAACACAGATATTAAATCTAGCATAGCGATCTGTCTACTGCGAATTTAAAAGTCAGAATGAAATTAAAGTTTCAAACTTGGGTTAATATTTTAAACCAGACAAAGGATGAACGTTTATTTCGTAGAACGAAATGCTCTCCCCTTTCCGGCTTTAACGATACGTTTAACACCTAAACGCATGTCGTAACTGCCACCTACTGACCGAGATGTACGCGTGTCAGTTGCAAATCTCAGACACCCCGTCTGCAGTGCGGAGCGCAATTTCACACTTCGCCGGACTATCCCGACGAAAACTCACGCAGTTGCTGCAAAAGGTAGACATTCTGTCTGCCTGCCATGTCCGACGGAGCGAATTCTCACACCTCAGGCCCAGAAATCTGGTCAGGCAGCGCTCTGACCGGGGAAACTGCAGACGTTCTGTCTGGCGAGAACCGTATATTCACAGCTATCGCTCGATCGGCAGAGACTGACATCTACGTAATCAAGTTACTCTTCAGTATGAAAAAGAAAAACGATGATGGGAAAGAAATATATATTTCGCAACGAACAAATGCGAAAATATAGGAAAAAAGGTAAAGAGAGATAATAAAATATAGAGGACACGGGTGAAAGAAGAAAGAAGAGGATGTAGGCAATTTATGATCAATAACCTCTGTGACAGAACGTCCCCCCTTTAAGATATGGAAGCACTCCATGTCTACGTTATGGGAATAAATTTCCTATATCCGTAGCTTCAGGGTGTCTGTCTTCTTCCCTCTCATCTTCCCCTCCATCTCTCTCCAATTCCTACTCAAGTCTACTCCCAAAGTTTCCTTCCTCTGGAATGTCTCCCATGCGCACTTGAAAGAGCGTCGCCGCTTCTGACATTTTTCAAAGATTTCCTGTGATTGCAGTGGAATTTCCCTGCCACTATCCTCATCTTCGTCAGTTTTGGCGATCGTCAGGAGATGGTCGGAGGTCGGCACAGGTCTTTCCAAGTATCTCTTTAAGAGATTTAAATGGAAAACCTTTTCATTTCCTTCAATAGAGATCTGGTAGTTAGCCTTAGAAATCTTTTTCAGGACGGTAAACGGCCCTTGCCATCCGATCTTCAGTTGGTTGTTCTCGGTAGGGAGTAACACCAAAACTTTCTCTCCTGCTTCCAATTCTCTCTCTTTCGCGACTTTCCTGTATCGGTTAGCGTGCTTTGTGCGTGCTCGCTTAAAGTTGGTCGTTGCTAGGTCCCATCCTAGTTTCAACCTTTCCTTTAAGTCCGATACGTATTTACTGGCTGAGACAACTGTCTCATCAGCCTTCTGGTCTGTCAGCGACCAAAGTAAGGCTTCCAGCGGCCCCTTTATAGGTCTGCCAAATAAAAGCGTAGCTGGCGGAAATCCTGTGGAAGTATGAGGAGATTCTCTGTAGCCAAATAAAGGTGCCGGAATGCAACAATCCCAATCTTCAGGTTTCACTTGTGCCAGTCTACTTAACATCATGTTGAGGTTTCCGTTAACACGTTCTACTAGCCCATTTCTGGCCGGAGTATAAGGCTTTGTGTAGATGTGTTTGGTCCTCAAGACCTTCACGATCTCATCCATCAACAGGTTTCGGTATGGGGATCCGTTATCCGTCAACACTTGTTGAGGGAATCCCAACCGAGTGAAAATCTGCACGAGGGCTTCTGCGACATGCTTGGCATCTGCGCATGTTAGCGGTATAGCTTCTGCCCATAAAGTACATGTATCGACTAAGGTCAGGATAAACCTGTTCCTTCTTTTAGTCCTTTCGAAAGGCCCTAAAATGTCGATCACAACCCGTTCGAATGGTGTTCCCATTATTGGCATTTCACCCATGTGGACTGGGGGTGTCCGTTGCTTGGGTGGTACACGTTGGCACTTGGCACAGGATTTGACATACCTGATAATATCAGTGTTTACTCCTGGCCACCAATAATGAGTGGTTATCCGTTGGTTTGTGGCGTTCTGTCCCATATGTCCGCTGAAGGGAAGAGAGTGCCCCATTTCTAGGATTTGGCTTCTGTACTGTTTCGGTACTAGGAGCTGGTTGTAACCTTGGTCAGGCTTGTCCGTTCTGCGATAAAGTACGCCATCCTTAGAAAAAATGTCCCCGTGCTGTCTGGGTTCCTTAGCCATGGGCAGTGCGCTTCTTTAAGTTCCATAGGTAACAAATCAGGCGCAGGCTCCCGTTCCTTCTTGGTTTGCCCTTTTGTAGTTACTGCTGCCACAATCGGCTCTTCCGGTGTCCCAATAGACACGTATCTCCCGCCAAGTATGACTGGGTAGATGGGATCATCCATAACAGCCGCTTTGATCACACCTCTGACAAAGTCAGAGTGTATCATCTCCACCAATGTGATGGGAAGCGCTGTAGGTGCATCACTCTTAGAAACTCCACAAAATTGGACGGTCTCTGCTGTCTCTTGGCCGGGTTTGACCAGGTTTCTGGCAACAATGCAATCATAAGAAAGCCCCGTGTCAAATAAACAAGAAGTTTGAGAACCGTTCAATGTAACAGTACCTCGCGTTGAGGGTGTATCCCCAACAGGTTGGGAATCACTGTCAATAATTCCGCCTTGCGAGACTGTTAGCAAGCATCCTATGCGTTTCGGCTCGGTATGCTCGCTCTGATCATATGTCCCGTGCTCAGGGGTTTTCCCTTTGCCACCTTGTCCTTTCTGGCTGCGCTGCCATGTAGGGCGGTCGGGTTGATCAGACTGTTTGGGGTGGTTGGGGTACTTGTTCTTGTAGAACTTGGTCTTTTCAGGAGGGGGGTTTTGAGGTCCAGTTTCTCTGTGGCTATTCTGATTAGAAGCATTAGAAGCCTGAGAAGCTTGGTCAAGATTATTTTTCCGAAAATGCTCTTCTGTCGGTTTTCGTTTTATGGCCGGTAGTTCAGCCAGCGCATTGTGATATCGCTCAGACTTTTGCAAAATGTCTTCAAGCTTTTCTGCACCCTGCTCGGCAAGAAATCTCCGGGTATCTGCAGACAATGTGTTCTTTATTTGTTCTGTTAAAACAAATTCCTCAAGACCTTCGTAGGTAGAGGGGAGCTGCGAGAGCTCTAGGCACTTTGTCAGATAACCCTTCAAACGAGACGAGAACTGCTGAAAAGTTTCAGAATTCTCTTTCCTGCTGTTGCGAAACAGTTGCAAAAATTTGCGAGCGTTCATTTCAAAGCGCTCCAGTAACGCTTTCTTCAACACATCATAGTTGTCTTGTTGGCTGCTTTCCAGTTTGGCGTAAACATCATACGCAGAAATTTTCAACGCCTGAGAAAGCTTCATGTTCCAACGCGACATTTCTAAACCATACAGAGTTGCAATTTTCTCAAATATTTCTAGATACGTGTCAATCTTCTCATTAGGACAAGGGAAAGATTTTAGCGCAAAAGACATAGCAGTGAGATGAGTAGATTGAGTGTTAGAAGGATCAGTTAAAGAAGAATGAGGAGAAGACTCTCCATTGCTGGAGGTAGAGGCAGCCTCACGATTTTGGACTTCTAGAGCTTTAAGAGCCAGCTCATGCTGTCTCTCCTTCTCTCGTTCCTCCCTCTCCTCCTCTCTTTCCTCCTGCTGTCTCTCCTTTTCTCTTTCCTCATGCTGCATCCTGCGAATTTCCATTTCTTCCTCAATCTTCTTCTGCTGTAATAGACGGTCTTCCGCTTCTTTCCTCCTAGCTTCTTCTTTTTCCTCTTTGGCTTCAGCTGCTTTCCTCTCCGCATCATATCTCTCAAGTTCGTATCTGACAAACGCTTTCGCTTCCTCTCCTTCCAGTCCCTCCTCTCTCGCTTCGTCCCCGAGAAGTTGTCTAAGCTTTGCCCTCTCGGCCATATTATGTCAGTGACTGAGACTAGTGGAGAAAGGAAATAGGAAAAAGGATACACTGGTTCCTACCACTTACGAGAAAATTCCAAAAAATAAAAGATGATATACTTCACCCTGGGATACCTCCTCCAAAAAAAAAAAAATCTAACTATCGCTGCTATTAATCGGCAATAAAGCACCTAATGCAAACACGACTACGCCAACGCTACAAAAGCATGTGAATGCTTGGTGCAGGCTTCCAGCAAGGAGACCAGCTACAGTGGTGGCTCTATGCTTTGTAAGGAATATAAATGAAAATGATGAATTATGTTTAATTATCAGTGTTACAACACTTGCCTTTAAAAATCTTGAAATCACCGTTCATATATGCAGCCCTGGTAACATGCCTCTCCCCAGACTATTTTCTCGGTCTCCCTTGCCCAGACGGACACGCACTCATCAGCCCCTCCATCAAGTACTTGAATGTGTAACATTGGATAGAAGGCGCGCAGCCAATTTTAGAAAGTAATTGAAGTGACTTCTAAACCTTATCTCCCTTATTTTGCTCACTGCCCTTAGGGTAAATATGAAACGTTAAAATTATTAATTCCCCTAACTTTCTCTCTCTCTCTCTCTCTCTCTCTTTCTCTCTCTCCATCTCACTCTATCTCTCTCTCTCTCCCGGTCTCTCCCGTTCTTTTATTCTTTCATAAAATGTAATCAATGAATCATTTAGCGTTGCTGTTTCATATCCTTGCGACAATAAGATTACAAAGAGCAGGCCGTCAGGCTAATGTTCAGGTAAAATTTGATGCATAATTCCTCTGGAAATGCTCTAATATATTTCTAAAGAATACGTCTTAAATACGTCAAATGGGCTAAGCATAATTTAGTTCTGTAAAATGTAATAAATATAAAACGTCAAGCGAAGAATACTTGTAAGATGCGAGAGAAAGAGAAGGCAAATAAAAGATTTTGTTTATATTTTTCAAACATGTTTATTTAAATAAAAGTGTTCATTTATATATTTTTTCAGATGTATTTATTTAATCTGTACGAGGTGAACAGTATAAGGACAGTTCTTGTATAATTAGCAGGTAACTCCTCAAGAGATAGCGGCAATACATTATAGTCTGCGATTTATGTCTCGTGCTGTGAATAGCACAATTTATCCCGCATTCAGATGCTTCCTTTTCGTTTCCTTCCATGCTTCACCTTCCAGCAAGCAAGTGTGCCCGTCAACACACACAGGCCCTTGGAAACTATAATTACCACAAATCCTCTTATGAAAAACTGAAGATATATAACATAATAAAAAAAGAGAAACCTCTGCTCGGAATCGAACTCAAAACGTTTGCTTGGACGGCAAACGTTCTGTTTCTAACCAGTAAACCACTACTGTACCTTGTATATGTGGTTAATTAGGTGCTAAAGACTTGTAAGAGCTGTCAAACTTGTTATTCGACCTGAATAGTGTGACAGAAGACTAACTTGGAGTTATGTACCACTGCGTAGAAATTAGGTTGATGAGTTGTTATTGTCTTTTTTTTAAATGAGGGATGTTAATGAAAGTTGAGGCAATCTAATGGAAGAATGAATGTACGCAATATTGTAGCATGCAAGCAGGACGCTCCGAGATCTCAGATGAGACCCGCGACATTTCGCATTGTGAGGTGCCCTGATTATTCGGAAAAAGAGGCAAAAAGTAAAGGATCATGTTTCTTTGACTGAAGTGAGGACATTGCCAATTGGTTGTGCAAGATCCATGAGTGCAAGAACCTCTGAGGTTGCTGTGAAGTTTGTGTTTTGTGAGCTAGTAGGTTTAATATTTGCAAATTTTAGATGTGGCGGAGGGTCATGTGATGGCTTGGGGATGGACAGAACTTTGCGAGAAGAAGATTGCCATTCTCAGTGGAATGAGAGAAGTTTTTCCATTTTGTACTCAGAGAGGTATTAATCGAGTCAGAGGTTCAAAAGGTTGTTTCAGTTTCTGAAATGCGTATTCAAAGTGCATATTCAGCGCAGGGTATTCAGTTTGGCTTTTTTCACGCCTAATCCCTGAAATCTTGCTTTTTGGAGATCGTTTAGGGTCCGAAAATTCTTTTTTTTTTTCTCCCCCTTGGCGTTTTAAAATATTTTTTTTTTGGCTTATTTTCATTTTTTTTCCTTAGCAAACTAAGAAAATGTTGTGTTTGTTCACATTGATGACATTAGATGCAAGATATATTTATTATACATGATCCTACTGACTTAAAAAAAACACACCACTTGCATATTTTGGTTCATTTTATGAGTGATAGGATAAATACAATTTTAACAGGTCTTCAAAGGTTTATTCCGGTGCAGGAGGTTATGGGAGAAAACACATTCAATTTGATTTTGGAGGCAATTGCAGGAAGTGCATAGTCTTACGAACTACATCGGATAGTGCATCAATCATGGTTGGCTGCAAGAACTCCGAATGGTCTAGTTTGAAAGATGTCTTATCACTGTATGCGGTTCATATGTAACTGCCATTCAGCGTCTTCTTCTTCTTTGATCCTTAGCCGCCCTCGGTCAAAGCAGTCAGTGGCCATTACGCCTGGTGGCATTTTGTAGGGCAACAACAAATTGATTCCACTTTGCTCATTCAGCGTACAGTATCGATAATACTATCAAATATTGGATTTTAATTGACGTAAATATCTATCTGGTTTTGTCATAGTGAGTTAACATGAGAATCATATTAAGAATTGTTTAGAAAGATAAACCCGTCTACGTAATCCGAGCCTGCTCAATTTGCCCCTCTCTCTCTTGAACAAAAAAACCCCATGTCATCTACTCGTGGTTTGTGTAAGAAAAAATTATTTTGTTGAAGTAGAAGGGGCTAACTGCTTATTTCACTTCTGCTGAGCTAGCCGAAGCGAAATTGAATACAAAAATCAAAGCTTGACTTAAAGGAACCGTTTTCAGACTACAAAAACTATGTGTTCTTTGTATTAATGATACCTCTAGCAGAAGAATTTGAATAACTGAACGGTATTTTTCATCAAAATAAAGCTAATCATCAAAAACTGTACCTAAAACTATACTTGCACCAACATAGTATTCATAGGTGAACTTCCTACAGACTGAACTGTTTTGAAATGATGTACATTAACATTAAAGAGCTCGCAACCTTTTTCCCTTTCTTGTCTAATAACCCCAGTGAGTAATGTTGTAGTTGAGATGATTTTCTATCGCGTATCCTCAGTTAAAACATAAGCAAGAAACAGAATGCAGCTGAATCTTCTTGATGCTATTGTTGGAAGATAGTTATTTCACGAAATATGAGTATACAATATCCAATTAAAAATTTGTTTGGCTTTTCTTTTATGCCGGTGTAGGAGGTAGGAAGGACTGTACGGTAGGGAACACTATACAGTGTCCACTGCCGTCAGGTAGGAGGCACTGTACAGTGAGCGGTACCTAGGTACCGCTGACTGTACAATGAACCTTACCTGCTAGGTAGGAAGCACTTAACTTGGGTAGGAAGGACTTAACATTTTAAAGGTTAAAAAAACCGGAAACCCGTACATAAATATAATTAATGTTGTATTGTATGTATTGAGAAATGGATATGCTAGTAAAACCATGGCCATAATACATGATAATTGCGTTGTTTTCTACTTGGCAGTGTATAAAACAGAAGGATGTTGAGAATACCCTGGACAGAAAAAAAAGACCAACAGAGAAGTACTGCACTCACTAAACGTACAGGAACATTGGCTCCTAAATACCATCGCAATAAGGAAGCTGAAATTTTTCGGTCATATAAAAAGACATAATAGCCTGGAAAAAACAGTGATGGAAAGCATGGCCCCTGGAAAAAGGGGAAGGGGTCGACCTAGACGACGGTGGACCCAGGACATCACAGAGAGTCTGAACTTGTCTTTGGCTGATGCAGGTCGACTTGCCCAGAATCGTGATGCGTTCAGAGCAGCTGTAATGGAGACAACGTTCTGGAAAGAATACGTCATATGATGAATGAGTGTATAAATAGAGTATTAATCAAGTAAAACTAGATAGATGACATTCCTTCGACATATAGATCTAACCAACGAAAAATTGCTTTTCTAGTAACTACTATTACCAAAAGAGCAATAGAAGCTATTTTTTACCTTAATATAAAAAGTCAAATAATTTATAACGGTCATCTGCTCGCATTGTGAAATGTGTTGTTGTTTGCGGTCGCTCGACCATATCTCACTCTTACAGGCTGGCCTTTTCTAAGCGGTATGTAGGCCTATGTTGTGCGGGCAACGAAGCTTATTTTTTTTCGTCGGTAATAAGTTTAATTGTAATCGAGCTAAGTTGTTGTAGATGACTAGCTATTTTGAATTACGCTTAAGGGGGCACACCCAACCAAAAATGGGTTATCTTTTTAAAAAATTAACAGAAAAATAACTAACAAACTTGTTGACATAAAATTTGGCCACATGTTACAAGAGATATTATATTTTATGATGAACAAAGTTTACTTTATAAATTTTAATGTTTTATGTGAAAATAATTAATTAACATGAAGTGATGAAAAAAAATGAAAGGAAAACCCCCAGTGCACCTGGGAATGAATTTCACTCACATAAAAAGTGCAAAGAATGCCAAACCAGCAGATGATGCGCATAACATCCCTACCTATGGCGTGAACCACCCAAAAATGTCTACCCCAATGAGCTTTGTAGATATGGCTCTTGCAGTATGACCCTTTTAAATAGCACAAATTTAGAACTTTGTATAGCAATATCTCTGTTTCTATGCCATGTAAGACAAAAGTGTAGGTTCGTGCCATAAAGGATAACATGGGATATATGTGTGCAAAATTTGAAGGCTATAGCTTTAAAATTGTAGAAAATATCACCGGGACTGTGAATCGCAGGCCCTATTTTCGTTAAAGTTTAGTTTTTAAAATGTTAAAACACTTATCTGATAAGAGCTGAACATTGATAACTCATAAATTATTACAGATAAACACATAATTCAAAAAGAATATCGAAGTAAAAAGGCTTATAAATATTTAAAACACAATTATTATATGCAAATCAAAAATAACCTTTTTGTCTATTTCTGGGTGTATATGCCCTTAAGAGCACATAAAAAAATAACACACACGAATCTTTATTAAAGCTTTTTAAACAAAATCATTTTTCGTTTAATGTTGACAATTTTCACATCTGATTTTCAGTGATCTTAAGTTTTATTTTTTCATTAAGTTTCACTTTAAAAAAATTAGTTCAGTTTACTTAATTGACCAGTGCATGTCATAGCGCTTTTATTTCTTCACATTTTAACATATAACACTGTATGTTATCATTATAAATAAATTATTTCATGTCAAACCAGTAACGGTTGTCATGTCTCAAATTAGCTCGTAAAAATGATAATACTAAGATACTTAGCGTCTGATTGACAGAGTGGTTAGAGCGCTGGTCTCTCGTACCAAAGGTGCCAGGTTCAAATCACGGTACCAACACGCTCCAGTCTACCCATCTGTAAATGGGTACCTGACTTTGAGTTAGGGAAGAAAAAGGCAGCGATGAAGAGAACTGGTCACCCCACCTCTCACTGCTAGATCTAGTATGTTGAAGTCTCTAACACTTCACTCCCCTACAGCAGTATCTGCTATGAGACTACCTGTTTTTGTTACTAAGATTTAACTTGAGCCACTCTTGACATTTCGTCTCAATATGACGATACCTGTTTATAATTAAATGACGCTTATTTTATGTCTTTTCCTGAACGGAAAGTTATGTATGTGGTATAACAACTAAGATCTTTCTTTCATATATTTTTAGTTTAACAATTATAATTAATAACTATTATTCAGTGGTACAATTACATGCCATATTATTTATTTATATATTTATTGAGCGTCCGATTGAAAGAATGGTTAGAGCGCTGGTCTCTCTCGGCAAAGGGGCTAGGTCGATTCACGGTAACGATACGTTCCAGTCTACTCAGCTGTAAATGGATACCTGACTTTGCTCGTGAGCTAGGGAAGGAAAAGGCAGCGGGGAAGGGAGCTGGTCACCCCACCACTCGATGCCCAACCTAGGAAATTGAAGTCTCTAACACCACTCCACTACGGCAGCATCTGCAATGGGACCACCTTTACCTTATATTTATTATTCACTGCCCAAACTATGCTCCCACTACATGCACCATACCGCACTACATGCACCATACCGCACTACATGCACCATACCGATAACTGTTTGGAACGAATATTGAAATAATAATTTCCTACCATACATTCTGGACGAAATTAGAAAAATTTCATAAAATTTGTTTACACGCTATAAATGAATAACATATGCAGCAAACATAAAAACATCTTTACTCTTTATCTCTCCAGTCTTTTGTCCTATAAAGGAAGGAAAGGTGGAAATTTCTGCCTAATGGACTATAATAACTACAACGCAGTGCGATAAACCAATTTATTTTTTTCAGATAAGAATTACTGTACAATGCGTGTTGCCGGTACGTCCTTCCTACCTCCTACTGTACAGTGCTTCCTGCCTGAGTTAAGTGCCTGCTACCTAGACAAGAATCACTTGTCCAGTGTTCCCTACCTGACGGCAGCAAGCACTGTACAGTGCGAGTTGCCGGGTACGTCCTTCCTGCCTCCTACACCGGCGTTTGGCCTTTTTTTTCCCCTCAAAATTTTAATCAGGCAACCCTAATACAGCGCGTGAACGCAACTGATCTGCTTTACAGCAGAGAAAACCCAGCCTACAGTCGCGATTGCTGATGTAAGGCATTATTGTCCTAAGGGGTCGTCTACATATGACGTCACGCAATTTTTGCCTCTTAAATCATCCTTCTTTCCCTCTGCCCCCATCATTTTTCGTCACACAAAAAATCAAACCACCCCTCGTATGGGACGTCATATATCTGTTACCACCACCCCCCAACTCCCACTTATATTTTACACTGAAAGAAAAAAAATTACATGAATGTAAATTAGTGAATTATTCCAGACAAGATAACAATGTGTTAAGTAAAATAATGTTTAATTAATCAGGCTTTTATAGTCAGTGCTTTGCTGGTTATATTTGCTAAATTTATTTTAAAAAAGCTCATTTTGGATTAAGTTAAGTTCAAACAATTAAAACCTTAATTAAATACAAATTAAACACATTAATAAGTTCATTTCTTGCGTATGTTAAAGTTTCATAATATAATGTTAAACTTGAGTGGCAAAATCAACAACTTCAAGGATTTAAAAGCTGAAACGTTATCAATGAATTATTTATCTCATCATTATTCCACAGCAGAATAAGATGAAAAAACTACAAATCCATTTGCTTCCAGATCAAAATAGTTTACTGGAAAGGCGTGTATTACATTTTATATATAAAAAAAAAAAAGAAATACATAATACAAAAAAATAATTTAAACCAGTTTGAGGTTATATAACAAGTATCCGATATTTCCACTGAGATTTCCATTAATATGAGTTTAACCATTGCCAATACAAGTAGACTATGATGATTGAAGTTACAAAATCTATTTTGTTCCGACATTATTTATGAAAGATGCGATCTTTACTCGTATTTTTAACTCCCCCCCCCCCCCCCCCCCCCCCCCCCCCCCCCCCCCCCCCCTCTTCCGTCCCTCATCCATCGTCACACTTCGTCACAACATTTTGACCCTCCCCCCTCACTGCGTGACGTCATATATGGACGATCGTTTATCAGACGACTGATGACGTTGTGTCTGATAATGAACAGTAGATGAAAATTGTTACTACATTCTGTCTTTTGTCTGCAGAGTTTCCAATTGCCCGAGACAGACCTCATCTAAACTATCGTCATCATCATCATCTGATGTTTTGCTTCTTTTGGGGCATGAAGCACCAGTGCAGCTGGTCGTCACCTTGCAGGAAGCTTACCTATGTTTTCACACGCTCATGTTAGCTGGGGTCTCTGTAGCAATTTGTTTTACATCATAATGTTGCCAGCCTCTTTCATAAACTCACTAGTTGCCTTGTACGACATGCCAGAGGCATCGGTAGTCATGTTCTATCTTGGTGTCACCGGTAACTACACAGGAACTACACATACTCTTAGTGACTCTTCTTTAAAGTGGGCGCGCTGATGACTTGGTTTCATCCTGTTAGGTTCAGCTTCACTCTCAATCGTAGGAAGTGTTGCAAGGGAGACCCCAAGCCATACAAGGGCGCTCAGATTAGTTTGGCCAGTCAGTCGAGACTGTTAACGGGGGATTCTTCTTCTTCTTCCTCGTTCGCCTTCAGACTTCCACATTTATGACTCTAATAAAGGCAGTAGTCAACCCAAGGCTCCCAACATCTCCAAACAGTTTTTCGTTGACAGAAGTGGATTGTTGCCATATGCTACTCCGTTCATTACTGTAGGTTGGGCAGTATTGCAGCAGGTGTTCGACTGTCATTGGGCTGGTACCGCAGGTGCAGAGATCTGTTGCACCAATTTTGTATTTGTGGTACAGATGGTATCTCAATCTGTTGTGACCAGTGCGTAGCCGAAAAATGATGACCTGTTCTTTTCTGGATAGTTGATGATATGCATCATTTTTCAAATGTCCCGGGTGCTCTCTTTCCCATTTGGATTTGAATGTAGCCTTTATAGTAGTCTTTGCCGTTGCGTAAGTTGTCTCTATATCATTTTGTTGTAAGGCACCTCCTTCCTTAGCAAGTCTATCTGCCTCCTCATTTCCTGGCATGTTGCAATGGGCTGGTATCCACTGGATAGTGCACTTCTTGAAGCATTCGGCTAGTCTTTCAAGGGAGATTATCAGATCTTTCAATCCTTTAGTGTGGTGGCTCTTGAGCGCTGATATTATTGAGAGAGCATCTGAAAAGATTACTATCTGTTTTTCTGCCTGTGCTTTGCATTCAATAAGAGTTTCAGCTGCCTGTTTCAGGGCTTCTGCTTCAGCACAGAAGTTATTGCAGTATTTTCCAGTGGCAATTGCCATAGAGTGAATTCTATTCTTTAATTTTATGAGGATGCCGGCACCCCCATTTTCAACTGCATTTGTTGCCGAACCATCAGTATATGCATGTGTCCAAAGCTTTGATGGAAATGTTTGGTCAATATACTTGGTTGCTATACACTTTCTTTGTGTTTCTGTCTGTGTTCCCTTACCTTCAATGCCTGGAATATCAGATTTTAACTTAGGAAAGCATCTTATTTTCCACAGTGGGATAGTTGAGCTTGTTGGGATTTTCTTTGCAATTGAGCTTGCCAGTATGGTATTATTGTTAATGTTTTCTTTTGCTTGGGCCACAAAGTTAGTTCGCTTGAGCCTGCCTCTTCCTAGCCTATTCATTCTTTGGTACATGGGGTGTCCTTCGAGCCTCTTACATTTTTCAGCTTGTTTTAAGACTCTGCTGTCACGTCTATCCTCCATTGACTGTAGCCCTGTGATGTTTTCCATATGGTTGATTTGTGTAGACTTTAGGGCCCCTGTTATAATACGTGCTGCTTGGTTTTGAAGTCTGTTTACTCTGTCAAAATTTGACTTTGCTGCCGTCGACCAAGCTGTGATGCCATATTCCATAGCAGGTCTGACTCTGCCTGTGTACAGCTTTTTGAGGATATTCTCATCAGCACCCCATGTGGTACCTGCTAACTTTTTCATGATGGCCATGCGAAGTTTTGCCCTTAGCTGTATTTTGTTAATCTGTGATTTCCATGTCATTCGGCGGTCTAGTGTGATTCCTAAGTATGTTGGTGTTTCATCTTCTCGTACTGCCTGCCCATTTAGTTGCAGCTTTGCTTGCTGTGGTTTATTTGACAAGGTAAAAATAGTGTGTGTAGTTTTTTGTTCATTTATTTTGAGCACCCACTTTTTGGACCAACTTTCAAGGGCTAGCAGTGAATCCTGCATGCGCACTCTTGCTGTGGTGATGTGTTGTTCTGAAGTCCACATGGCCAGGTCATCAGCGTAGAGGGAGTTGTGGACATTCTTGTGGATGTTTTCTGTTATATCATTTATATATATGAGGAAGAGTGTTGGGGAAAGGGGGATGACCGCTACTATCTGTAGCTTCTGGGAGCCTGTCGTGAGTTGGGTTAACGTGCTTTGTTGAGTGTCAAAGACTCTAGTTGACTGCAAGACAGACAGGAAGAAATAACAGATCTTGTGCTTGATTGGGAAAATATTAAGACAGCCTGGATGGAAATCTATTAAAGTTATCTCTCTTGCCAAGCTCACACGCTCACTTATATTCTTAAGAATCACCCGCTCTCTCTCTCTCTCTCTCTCTCTCTCTCTCTCTCTCTCTCTCTCTCTCTCTCTCTCTCTCTCCTTTGTCCCTGATAGACAGAAAAAGAGTAAGAGCTTACAAAGTCATTTAAGACTCACTAAATAGTAGAGATAGACGAATGTCTTGAAAAAGCGCGTTAACAAAAGGTTAACATTTTTATTATGATTTCTTGAAAAAGCGCGTTAACAAAAGGTTAACATTTTTATTATGATTTCTTTTAGATTGTAATAACTAGGCATATAATATATTAATAGTGTAAGTGCTTACCTCAAGACACCAGGAAATAAACTAGTCCAATGCACTATGGTGATGAGTCGTGTTTCGGACTATGGTAGGAAATCTCAGTTTATCGTCGTTGGGTTCCAAACGTAATGTGTCCACTAGTCTATTACTTAGTTTTTATAGTAAAACTCCTGGCTGTGACCTTTAGCACCTGGAACGGGTCGTTTTGCACGTGCATTAGCGATCGGTACATCCAAGAGTTTATGTTGACCTGATTAAAGAAATAATTTAGTTTGATCAGAAAGACGTGCTGCGCAGCTGGCCAACGGGTAGGTAATGTTATTCAAACCAGGCGGTCGCTCGCCAGAAGAAGGCATAAGACTTCAGCGGTGGGCTTGATGGAGAAATTTCTCGGGGGAATATTTCATGAGCAGTAGACGGAAATTAAAGAAGGAGGTACAAGCCGCTTTTGTGTTTACTCGGCAGCCAGCTACGGTCTGACGAACAGAATTTACTCCAAGGAATGTCAAAATTAAGTCTGACACTGACAGAGTCTAGATTTTACAATAAAATGAAGTTAAAAAGCAGAGTGGAGGAGACAAAATTCAAGGATAAGAAATAAGCATTTTTGTGTGGACGAAATGGACTGAAAAATCACGACATAGCCATACACTGAACTTGACTGCTCAAGATGGATCACCGAAGTTAATCCACTGCTATAATACAACAGTGCAACCGCTCTCCTTCGAAAGGGACTACCACTCATGAGCAGTCCGAATCCCCCTCGCGAGTTCAGATAAGGCTCGAGCCATTTCACTGAAGCCCCCTAAATGTTTGGAAAAAATATTGTTAATGTAAAGAAAGGGTGTATTTAAAACAGACTGAGGTGAGGCCACCATATGAAGTAAGGCCAGGCAAAATGGCCTTGCTGCTCCCTTCCCCACCCATGTAGGGCGTGCATCTATTCATAATACCAACATTATTATGTTCGATTGGACATCTACAGATTTCATGTCACGACTGTAGGTGAGATGTCACGTAAGTGTATCTGATTGTACACACACACACGTCATTTACATAGCTCACTCGTACTTGCATCATTGACATAATTTAGTCGATAATCAGACCACATAGTCTTTTATATTTGGACATACGCTCTAATATAACCAACGGCCCGTGTATCTCGCCAAAACGAGACAAAACTCTTATCTTTAAAAGAAATATTTGCGTCACCATAGTACTCTCACCTACTGGTGACGATCTATGATCTTAACAATATTATGACAACATCAGCAGTCACGTATCAGGTAGACAGTAACAGTAGGAGAGATATAAGTAAAGATCGATAAAAGCGGAAATTGTGTGTGTGTGTTTTGTTTTTTGCGCAGGCAATGTCGTAAATAGTCAGATCGGTTTACCATTTCCGCGTAAAATGTTGACTTTTTGTGTCTAACATTGCAATTCCAGCGTAGAATATTGGCTGAATGGGTCTACTATTTCCAGTTTTGCGTAGAATGTTGACTGAATGTGTCTACAATTGCCACTCACGTTTAGAAGATTGACAGTGAGTCTAGAATTGCCAATTTCGCGTTCAGTTTTTAATGAATGTGTCTACAACTGCCATTTTCTCGTAGAATAATGACTGAATTGTGTCTAACATTGTCATTTCCACTTAAAATACTCATTGAATGTATCTAAATGGCATTTTCGCGTAAAATACTGAATGAATGAATCTAACATTGCCATGTTCGCGTAGAAAATTGACTTTGTGTCTAAAACGGCAATTTCCGCGTAATCACTGCCTGAATAGGTCTAAGATGGACATGTCTGCGAGAATATTGACTGACTGTATCTCAGCATTTACGAAGATTTCCATTATTTGTTTCACCCACGGTCTTTAGTGGGACACTTGTAAGGTGACCATATTTTCAAAACCCTAATCCGGGACAAAATAGTAGATTTGACCTATTTCAATGCAAAAAATCGGGACAAAAGGGTAAAGAAAAGGTCAAAAGTCGGGACATGTCCCGGAAAAATCAAGTTGATGTCAATTTAAAATAATATACATTTTATATATACATTTGAATAACATTGAATAACATACATTTTACTGTATAAGTTTAACTACTTAAACTAATAAGAGAGAAAAACATCAATAATCCTTACTTAAGGTGAAGCTGAGTTACTGTACTTTTCAGATGAGTGGATTTTTATCAAATAGGTCCTTCTTTGCAAGCAGCATCTTAAAAAACTCGACACATGTTTCCTCACAGTTCACTTTGGTTGTCAACATAGCTTTCAAGGTTTCAACACCTAGCTGTGTTTTATCACTTGCCCATAAGCTGTTCATCAAAGAAAACACTCTTTCTGTGGCAGCATTTGTTCCAGGTAGACAGAAAAAAAAACGGTGCCAACTTCAAAATATTTGAAAATGTCACATTATTGTTTTTGAAGTGGGAAACCGTTTCAATCCAACGTCGTGGTGGCAATGTTTTTTTGGCACTCCATTCACTAATTTTCTGAGAAGTAACAAACTGCTTCATATAGACATATTCGTCATAAATTTCAGTTTCTGTAAAGTGGGCTGAAGGTAATGTTTGAATCACTAGTGATGATGATATCTCAATATCTGCCCAAATTGGTATTCTGTTCAGCGTTACCCAGCTGTAGGATTCTAGGTCTTGAAAATTTTTTGCAGCCCATTTATTCAAATAATTGAAAGCTGTTTCATAGAACGAAGAAACGCTAGCATGAAACTTTTTCACATCCTTCTTTGGAAGTCCTTCCATTTCCAGCTTTTCAAGGATTAGCTTAACTCTTGATGGCAAGAAACAATCTTCCAGTTTGGACTTCAAAATAGTTTTCAACCCGTTGATGCTGTCAATGACTTCAAACACAGTGACCGTCTGTCCCTCCCTCTACTGTTTGCCTCAGATAGAGGATTTTCAAAGAATGTCTGTATATAAAAACTGGGCATCTGTCTTGAGATTGAAAAATTAAGAAAACTACTTACAATATCAGATGTTTCACCTGGCAATGACTTTAACTCTAATATTTTAATTTTCACTCCATTACTGTGATCAAAGTATCTGACAAGCAAAGGAAAAATCTTGAATTCTTTATGGTTTTATGCATCTGTCAGTACAGAAATAAATGTAGACTTTTCTAGGTCACACCTTAACTCCTTTAGAATATGGGGTGCCAAGACATTTCGAATAATGGCTTCTGTTTTCGTACGTGCACATGCAAATTTTGGCTCTAAAGTAACCTGAAGTAATTTTGATGTGCAATCCATAGACCTGAAAGTATGATTGTGTAGCACTGTATGGTATGCAAAGGCGCTTCTATAGCAGCTAATTGCTCTTCTTGGTCACCAATTTTATCAGCTCTGAAAAAAGTGGTTAACGACGAGCTTGATGCAGCTGTAACGACGGCTCTCTTATGTTTCTCACTGCTTATGTGGTTCTTAATATCACCACGTCCACTATGGCTTATCGAAAATCCGGAGGCACATTTATTGCATCGTACATTGAAGTTTGATGTACTCTTTTTAATAAACGGATATTCCTTTCGTAAATCTTCATTGAAACTGCATTTACGCTTTGGTACCATTTTCTTACAACAATCACAAAATATGCACAAATAGTTCACCGTTTAAATAAAATAAACGTATACCGTACGCAAAATCTTGGTACTTTACCACTACCTAAAATTTCAAATAACTGCGAATATCACATTGAAACTACAAAACCAATTCGCGGTCCTGACAACGTCTTGTGCTGTTTCGGCGCCAGTTCACTAATAATTAAAAATTCCCTCAAGTCAGCCACGGAATAATAATTTTTTTTTAAATCTGTGAGATTTATGCCAAATTGGCAAATTCGTCCAAAACCGGGACAAATTGGCGTCCCGGATTGCATCGAAAAAAAGTCGGGACAAATTATCAAAAATGGTCGAAAACCGGGACTGTCCCGGAAAAACCGGGACGTCTGGTCACCTTAACACTTGAGACACTTGCCTTTTATTTTTATCTCTTGTGTTACTGAAATTTTATTACACTGAAGGCATGAACGTTCTTTTAAAATACTTCTTTAGGAAAGAGAAGTACTGTTAGGATTACTGTACTTAATTTGGGGGACATTTGTTCTTTCCATTTGTACCCGTAGTCGACTTCAGGAGGTCCTTTGGTACTCCAGGGCTATGGAGGAATCTAAGTATGACGACTACGCCACTTATTTGATATACTTTTGTCAGCTTTAGTTAGCACAGAGGGGTTTTATTTCCAAAGTCTCCAATTAGATCCGTCTGACTGCCCTCATTGCAGAGTTTCATCTGCTGACGCAGGCATTACCCGAAAAGCCTGACCTAGAAATTGGAAGTTCTATTAACGGAGACGCCGTTTCTGATTGGGCTGTGAGATGTGATCACTTGTGGGCAAATCCGGGGATCTAGGTCAACCTCATTATCAAAAACATACAGCTAGCAGAACGTCTTGACGCCAGTCGACAAGACGAAACCCACTGATTTGATTAATTAGCTTCTCACTGTTGCCCGTGCGAGGAGCAGGCTTTAGGCACGCGATGTATCGGATACACTTCGAGAATTGAGAGAAGCTGTTTTGGTGACACTTTTCCTGTGGAGAAAACTAATATCATTTGGTTTATAGAAGGGTTACATGAAGCAAGGCTGATGGGGAAGCCAGAGAGACGCGTTCTCATTACACGTCATATAAATAATTTGCAACTAATACGACTCGAATCCTGCTTCAGATTTCAATCGCCAAACATTTGTTTCTTGCCTTTTTTCCCCATTTGTTCGTTTTGTTTTTAACTTTCTTTCTTTTTTTTTAGTTCTGTTTTTATTCTTTATTTTCCTTTCTTCCAATGTCTTCCTTCGTCCTTCTGTACTTTTCTTTCACCCAGTGTTTCTTTCTTTTATTTTCTTTCCGTTGCTTTTTTCTTTCTTTACTTTTGTCACGCATCCTTCCCAATTGTTCATTCTCTACAACTATTCTCAATTTTCACTGAGCTGATAAGCAAGTATAGACTTCCACAAACGTAAAACTTAGACGGGCTATTATTGACGGCTGTGTCGTTCCCTTCACCAGGGAACAGAAAGACGCCTATCATGCTTTTGTAAATAAATAACACACAAAGGTATGTTTCAGTCATTCGTAAGAAATAAAGAAATAGAAGACTAGACAACAGAAAAACAACAGACGTGATAGGCTTACCAGGAATCGAACCCAGGACCTTCCGAACGACACCGCCACCTAGCTACGGAAGCGAATCGTAACTATCCTTTATGCCAACCAGGCACTTCAAAAATAGTGCTTCGTAGACAGAGGTCATTAGCACGATCTCTCTATGTAATCCAAATATTACATAAGGATGACCTTCCACGCTCACTTTCATAAAACTGGGATGTAGTATATTGAAGTCTCCAACAGTTCATTTTTCTACGGCAGTATCTTCTATGAGATTGCTTTTAACCTTATTTTTAACCAAGAGAATAGCCCACAAAGCAAATGCTTGCGAATAACGGTTACAACGCCATGATGTTCCAGGGGCAACGAAATAGATAGATGATGACTGGTAGTAGATAGTCCCTATGTTGATATCGATTTACTCGTATATTCCTTTCTCTTGAGCGCTTGAAGAGATTGACGAGATAGAAGGAAAGGAGATACTGAGAGATGTGTGTAGTGCATAAGCACTCATAACAAATATTTGTTTTACTTCTGCAGGCCGAAATTTAAGTCGGCAAAAGCTGAGAACAATCTTCGCGCTTGTTTGTTTTCAAACGTATGATAGTTCTTGCCGGAAGCGGAGATAATCCGTGTTGTGCTATATTTTACATGCTTGCGTCATGTAATTTTGTTTTTCACGTCTGTTTATGTGCTTAATTTTTATTGTCTTTTTTCCCTTTGTAATCAAGGATTCCAAATCGTCTACAAATGCCCTTTCTGTTGGTCTACTTCCTGCCACATTCTGCATTATATCATTGTGTCGCTCATCTTAGCATAATTATTGCTGGTCAGCATCGTAAGCAGCAACGACCGTCAATTCGTTCATGCCAAATAATAACAGGGTCTGCTGTAGAACTGGAACATTTTTTAAAAAGTCAGTTTTACAATAGAATGATACACCATAAACACGGGGCGAAGTTTTACAATAGAATGATACACCATAAACACGGGACGTCCCTTCCTGTCCTGTGCCATCCGTTCAAGGATTTTTTCATGTCTTCTTTATATCTTTCATATATGCCGCCAGTTTCCTTCTCCGTGTGTTGTTCGGTCCCTCTACCTCTTTTACACTGGGGATTGCAGAACAATGACTGCCTTCTAATACTATCAGCAAGTTTCCCTCAATGTGTGTCCTATCTAACACCAACTCCTTACTCTCATCTCTTGTTCCCCTGGCACTTTGTCTGGTTGTTGACATCAGGTCCACATTGGTGATCTTGTCATACCATTTCCACCCTTCCTATTCTACACGAGCACCCATTTATGAAAACCTCTTTTCTATTTACCTTATTTTCTTTCTGTCTCTCTCTCTGTTCCCCCCCTCTCTCTCTCTCTCTCTCTCTCTCTCTCTCTCTCTCTCTCTCTCTCTCTCTCTCTCTCTCTCACTGTCTCACAGCCATTCTTTCAGGTTGCACTCTCCATAGTAATTTATCTGACGCTCTTCTCCTAATGCTACGTCTGTAGCCAGACTTCCCTTTTGAACACCAACTATCGCCGACGACTTTTCATGCGACATCCTTCAGGCTAGCCATTACTTTAAATTTTGGCTTCAGGTTCTCATCGCCTACTGTTTCCTAATATTCTCACTCCTCTATTTAGTCTCTCATTTGACACTGGGATAAGAAATCTGTGCTTGTCCATGTCTATTTATGACTGATCCTTTTTTTTATATCTTCATTTTTCCGATCCCTAAAGGCTGAACAATCACCTTACATTTTTATTTATCTTTCGTGATTCCGTCTTCAGTTTACGATTCTCCACTCCGTTATGTCCAATGTTATGTTGCCGATACGTCTCTCTTGTCCTATGTTATGTTGCCGATACGTCCTTCTTGTTCAGTGTTATGATGCCGATACGACCTTTTTGTTCTATGTAATGTTGCTGATTGTCGCGAGTGTGGAAATACCGGATGTCTGAGTTTAGACAGAATATGAATGAGTAATGTGACGGTAGAGAAAATTAAAGTCACTAGTGAAAATATGGAGAGATATGACTTCTGGGGAGAAGAGAAATAGGATCAGATATCTAAGGTTGACTTCCCAGCCATACTCAAGACTATTTTTTTTAATATGTCATACTATCATCCCTCCTCTCTTGCTAAATAGGATAATCTATTGCAGTGAGGACTACAACAGCAAACATCAAATGACAGAATAGAATGAATTCTGAACGCTTAAAACATCAAAAATAATAACTCTACTAGCTCTGATGGGCTAGTGATTATATGACACAAATGACAGAAAAATACTTCGCTCAATCTCACATACCTAACGTCTTACTTCACACCACCAAGATAATCTAACTAAATGGGTAGGCTCCCAGCTTTCGTGATGAAAACGGCCTCCTCAGCGAGGAAAAACAACACTGCACTGTTCCACCTAATTTGGTATTCTAAGGTTCTCTCTGTAACAGCTTTGTATTAATCCTTAGCGTTCACAATTTCTTGTGGCCGGTGGCTACACTAGCACGTGAATGAGATTAACTAATATGCTGAACCACTTGCACTCACTGATATATCCAAACAAGAACAACTACTGCTGGCAAACGAATATCCAGGAGGGACCCGTAGGTGCGCCTCTTATGTTTGATATTTAAGACTTGATCTCTTGGACAGTGGACGAATACTAGCAATAGGCGAATCCTCTCCGGCGTTACGTCAGTATACTCCGAGTTAACAGACGTAAATGGGTCTGACGATAGTGCCGAACTGACTGGATGGCAAAGGAGACTGCCCGTATGTGCTGGAATGACAGGTAATTTCGAAAAATAACCTGTGTTTACGTTATCCACGACTCTGCCGTTTATGCTGACACTGGCAGTATTATCTGGACTGACGTGTACTCAATACTAGGCAGAGGTGCTGATATAACTAGAAGCTGCCGTATACCCTGGAAGTGGCGAATAATTAGTAAGTACCAACTATAATCTGGAAGTTGCAAGGTGCCAGGAAGCACTGTATAAATGTGACCACGCTCTGAAAATACACAAGCAATTCAATATCTCATTACTAGCCGTAACATTTATTCCCCTGTTATTTACTAAACAATTTTCCCAATTTCCATTCACTCTCTCTCACCAGATCAAAACACACAAACCCCTATCTCACCCGCTCTCGCTCTAGTTAGCCTAGGGATCACTACAAGCAATCCCCGCCCTGCGTGTCGGTTAACACGCAACGCATGGAGCGCTCGCAGCGGCCTGAGGCTACAAATATATTCACACACACACTTACATAGGCCCACACACTATGGTAAAGCGAGACCAATGTTAGGTATCAAACCATCCGGTAGTAATTATACGTGGCCAGAGTGATAATTTACCCAAGTAGAAATAACCCGGAATGAGTTACCAAAATAGCTTTGATCTTATACTCAATAGTTATCAAATAGCAAAAACTCTTAACCGAAATATTATACACATAATCAAGTGGAAAAATAGGTAAAAATACTATTCATGAGCTCAATCTTTCTGTCTTAAGAAAAAACAACACTCCTAGATAACACTTAGTGATTATGGATCGTGGCTCACTTAATAAAATTCAGAGCACCCCGGTCAGGAAAAATATATACATATACATTCTGCTTTAGTCTGACACCTGCCCACGCAAACCTGTCCAGCTTGGTAAAACCTTCCAGGAGTAAAACTCCAGCTGGCATAGCTCTGGGGGTAATCAGGGTACGCAAGTTGCCATACCTCGACACGGTATTAACACCGGTGATGGCAGAAGTAAAATGTGTGCTTACCGAATTAAGAATTATTCCTGCACAACAACTGCTATTAGCTCTAGCGCAGAATATCACTTTGTCCAGTGGCAGAATTGTCTTCAGACAATGATACTGAGTGATAAAGACACCTCGCTTAAATAGTAAGATAAAGTCTGCAGGTGTTTAAGCGTGGCTTTTTACGCGTGCAGGGATCTAACGTAACAAGACATAAAGGTCTAGGAAAATGTTTTCCTGTCGACTCTAGATACAGGAAAAAGACGTAATCTGAAGCAACACTAGGCAGTTCTTACGAGCGACCAGAGTCCGTGATTCTAGACGGGGGCGGAAGTATGAAAAGTTAAAGTTTCTTCCCCCCCCCCCTCCCCCGGTCCACGAGTTCTCTGTAAATCAAAGAATTTGAGAACTTAGCCGCCATCTACAAGAAAGGCAGAATGAAAGGACCCTATCTAGATGCCGATAGCCACGTGTAAAGGGGTGGAATTTAGCCTGCCCAACGTGATATTGACATGACTAACGCCAGAAAAAGCGCTATTAGGAGCCATAAGACAGAATAGTGGGCGTAGACAAAAATAGAGAACAAGACAGGGCAGACAACTCTTCCAAAAGTGACAGAAATTTCATTCAAATCACGACACTGATTCTTGTTCAATGTTATGTTACCGATACGTCTTTCTTGTTCTATGTAATGTTGCTGATACGTCCTTCTTGCCCAATGTTATGGTGCTGATACGCCTTTTTGTCCAGTGTTATGTTACCGATATGTCCTTCTTGTTCTATATTATGTTGCTGATACGTCATTCTTGTTCTTTATTATGTTGCCGATACACCCTTTTTGTCCAATGTTATGATTCCGATACGTCCATCTTGTTCTAAGTAATGTTGCTGATACGTCCTTCTTGTTCTATATTATGTTCCAGATACGTCCTTCTTGTCCTATGTTATGTTGCCGATACGTCCTTCAGCCCAATGTAATGTTGCTGATACGTCCTTCTTATTCTATTTTATGTTGCAGATACGTCCTTCTTGTCCCATGTAATATTGCTGATACGTCCTTCTTGCCCAGTGTTATGTTGCTGATACGCCTTTTGTGTTCGATGTTATGTTACCGATACGTAATCAACAAGAGCTAACAGCTCAGTAATGGTGGATCAAAGACAAAACAGTTAATTAGTCAAATTTCAGTCCATTTGCTTTTGTTTTCTTTCATTTCTCCCCATGCCATTTTTAACGCGTTACTTCACAACTTCTTAAAACAATATATCCATTTAAATTATCACAGGAGAATGAATGCTGTCATCAGAGCATGCTTCTGAAAGAGCTGCTTATATAGAAGATGTATCGAATTCCGTACATTCGCTCTTTGCTCTTCTGTGTCAGCTCGTATTTGCAGTTTGAAACTTTGTCCATCTTTGCATTATTTAAATTCTTAGTTGGTTTTCTAATCGCAGCATTCATCTCACCATACAACTGACCTTTCTCGATTTTTCTTGCTGTTAATATGATGTCAGTTATGAAGCTGCCTGGCAGTTAACTGAGGTGGGTCTTTGCACCTCTGAAAAACTTCCCAGAGATAACTGCAATGGAAACCTTATATGTCATTATCATCATCATAATTTTCATTTCCGCCTCTTAGGAAGTGTCGTAATCAGATAGGTTTGGAAGATATTTATGGCCCCGCCTGAGTAGAGTGGATGGTGATAAGGACGTGAGAAATAAAGGTGTGAGAAATAGATTACACGGGTAAATAGTTTAAGGAGATCTGTCTCTGGAATGAGTAGTTTCTCTAGTCCTGCCTATCTGTACGACTATAATTTAGTACAAGACAATCTTTCCCTCCCTATACATGTAAATATAAGTTTAACTACACACACACACACACAGATATGTGACTTCAAGACACACAAACGTGAAAAACTATGGTTAATTGGGTATGGGTCTGACCAACACACAAAGTTAAATTTCTTTTTAAGCAATCAAAAAAAGTTGGTGGCTTATTCCTGGATGGACAAATGTCACTTCGAATGGTTAGTGTAGAAACCGAGATCGTGGGTTCACAGTAAGCAGAGGAAAAATACTTCCAGTATTGGGAAACATCTGGTTGCTAAAAACTATTACAATTGTTAAATGATGGTAATCCTATCGGCTCGCTCTATGGTGAATGCCGATTATGAAACAGCGTAACTCTTCTGGATAAAATCCACTTGGATGCGACTGTGAAAAGTCGTGAGAAATGTTATTGGTTTCACAACCCACTGTGCTGATAAAATTGAACACATTATTTCTCGGTTATATAAGTCCAGTTAAGTTTACCATTTAAAATGTTACTTTGTCTCTTTGGCCAATCCTGTTCACAAATGAACTTGGGGACGCGTAAGCCAAGAAAAAGACAACATGAATCAATCAGTAAATGAAGAAAAAACCGCTGGCCGCTCTTGTAATCAGATCTGCTTAAGAATAAAGAAACATTATGGAAAAAAAATGCTAGTATTCTATATAGCTATATATATATGCACACGGAAGGGTCAAAGACGATCTCTTATTTACTCCGTCAGTCCTGATTAAAGTTAACCGGCACGGGTGTTTTCTTTTATGCCTTAATTATCGCACGTCGCCAACGCTGAGATTACAGGTCGGATGAAGGTATGCAACCTCCCCGCCCTTGCTCGCGCTGTAACGATTAGCGTACAATGTCAATTATTATTTAATTATCCCTACGCGCACTTACATAAATATCGCCGGTCTTTAATAGCTATTAAATTGTCGGCGTCTGTTGGTCATCGTAGGGTATTAAATAATAGTCACTTACTATAAATACACAAAATGAAATATAACGTGAATTCTATGGTCCACTATCAGTCGCGCCTAGCATATAATATCATATCAGTCAGCTAAACCGTATCTTCTTCTGTGAGAAAGCGGGTGGTTAAAATTAACATTACAACTGAAACATCTGGTATAGAACCGCTACTCGTTATTATTTCACTGGTTGTAACAGCTATAACTCTAAGTGAATTAAAATGGTAACAGCTTTAACATTTTAACATTTAAGCACTAATTTCTATTACCAGAACATCAGAATGACAATCCCCACGAATGCTATTAACACATCTTCCACAATGGTTCTAGACTACGTGTTTAGACTAAACGAAAAATTCTGAGTGAAAACTGATAGCTGGTTTCAGAAGACACATTTTATATATAATCATGTTTATCTGATCTCTAAAGGATGCTACTTTTCACACTATTGTGCATAGCAGAGAATCAGAAAACTAAGTTCCCCAGATAAAAGGCTTTCACGGTCGCTCTGTCGGGCGTTGCTAATCGACATCAGAGACTTACAACTGTGTAACGGGTTCTCGTAGATTTTGGCCCGCTTCTGGAGATCAAAGAACTTGGGGTTTCCCTCTGTGTACGAACATCAAAGGGTAGTCAGGGAATTAGTTCTGCCCATGCGACTACTTCAAAAAGGTCCGGTATTTTCCCAATTGCGGTTTGTCAGATATCCGATGATTGACAGATCAGCTCGCGTGAGAAACTTGATAAACAAACCCTTTTCGCTCCCCGCTATGACTGGCAGGTCGCGAAAGTTGGTAAACAACTTCGTTTGTTTATGTTCAAGGAAAAGAGGCGTGGATTAAAAAATGAGCAAACGCAGGCTGTAAATGCATGGGTTAGCTAGCAAATCATAGAACGCTACGAGGTCACGAATGACTGTCAGATACTGTAGGCTATATTTCCATTATACGTCACAGGAAGCATTGTCACCATATGCAGCTGTCCCTGCAGGAAGCCTGCACTAAGTAGTCACATGCGCGGTGGTTTCTGTTGCAATTGGTTTTAGATGATGAGGTTGCCAGTTCCTAGCCCAGTTGTGATATTAATCGCCTTGTACGGATTGCCTGAGTGTTCAGTAGTCCTATTCTTTCTTTGTCCCTTCAGAAACCCCCGCGAACTACACGGGACAACCTTATATGTCAACTGCCTGTATTTACGTTTTTAAAGACCGTTGTCTTCCCAGTTTAACATCCTATATATAAAATCCCAGCTTTTTCTGTCAGTGCGTAACGCTAAGGGATGCAACTTTGGTTGAACGTTAGACGAAGAATGCCCAAATGACTGTGTGCACAAAAATATATTTATAGAATGTGTGATCCCGTATACACACATTGGGATCCTCGCAGCTGCTACGTAGTTCGTGTACTGTGGTGATGCACAGTAGTTTATTTAAATACTTTTGAATAAGTAAAACTGCCGTTAGGTATTGGTGCTTTTGAATTTAATTCCCTTCTTATGACAACGGGAGGATCCTACACTATACGCTTCGTCACAGAAGGTGAGTAGGTGTGAAATAGTCTTTGTGGAGCTGCTGCGTCTGCGTCTTTTGATCTGGGAGAAGTGATTTCAGCAATACTTATTCTTGTCCGTAAGGTCTTTAATATTTGAACATGCGCAATAATATAACCGACGTACCCAGAGTCTAGGTTCAACGTGATGCGCCTCGCCAAAAAGAGGTACATTTTTTTTTTCTCAGCAAGCATTTTGGTCACATTTGCGTTCCTTAGTCTTTATCTGTCGTGTACCTGATTGGCTAGGGTAGTAGTCAACCCCACCTCATAACGCTAGACCCAGTATGGTGAAGTCTCTAACACTTCAATACCCTATTTAATAGTCTTTGTGGAGCCCCAATATAACCGACGTACCCAGTGTCTAGGTTCACCGTGATGCGCTTCGCCAAAAGGAAGTATTATATTCTTTTCCAGGTTTAAGAAGTATTATATTCCTCCAGGCCAGGAGGAAGACAGCCGATAGGATAGTCTGGCGCTCTCTCTTCCAAACCTCTACACCTCACGATAGAAGGGGAACGACTAAGTAAGTAAGTAAGTGACTCCTGTATACACACATTGGGATTCTCGGCAGTGCTATGTAGTTCATGCACTGTGCTGAGATACTCCTTGTGTGATCTAAGGGAGAAGATCGGAGCACTGATGGAGTAGTCCGTGTGCAATGAAGATAGTCCTTAAAACAACAAAACCAAATTGTGACGAAGTACAAAAAAGAAATGCCTACATTACGGCCAAAAAGCCTTCGTTAGGGACAAACGAACAAACACAGAAGAGAAAGAAAGCGAGAACTGGGGAACATGAAAGGTAAAGATTGGGACATAGAAGATAAGCTTTGAGAGGCGGGGTGACCAGTTTCCGCCCTCACTACCTTTGCCTTACCTAACTCAAAAAGGGAGTCAGTTACCACTTTGCAGCTGGGTAGACTGGAGCGTGACGCCACCATGTTTTTAACCCGGTACCTTTGTCGCGAGAGACCAGCATCTAACCACTGTACCATTCGGCCGCTCTATGTTCTTAAAAAAAACATAAAAGTTATCTGACCCCGTAAACTTTGGTGGGTGGAAACGTTCTTTCGAAAATCCGTACCTGGTAGGAAAATGGCGAATGAATTAATACTTTTACGAAGTGAGGACACTATATTTTTCAGGTCGGCTGGGTTGAACTTTCTGTTGAATGTGCTGTTTAACCTGTACTGTTGTTGACAATTTTTCCTTGCTAAAATGTTGAACTTTTCAGTATCTTCTCTTTATATCTGTTTTCGTTATTTTTAGCTTAATCGCGATGGATTTTTACTTTCCTGTTCTAATTACATGAATAAATACGGCGACAATGTAATGACTGTTAAAGAAAATAAAAATGTACAGGTCACAAAGCTGCTACACTGATGGACATAAATGTGTTCCTAGACCACTCAAATTGCAACAGGGTATAGAGAGATTCCGATTACGGAAACAACGGCAGATGGATCTATTTGTTGTTGCCCTAAAGACGCCGCTAGGCGTGATGGGAAACTACAACAGAGAAAATCAATCTGCTGTTGCCCTTAAGACGCCACAAGGCGTGATGGCCTCTGACTGCTTGGTCGGTCTTTGGCTAAGGACGGAAGAAGAAGAAGAGATAGAGAGATTAGCCTAAGAACACGGAGGGGGATACACCATAAGCGCTACAGACATTAGGCAATGTCACAACAAACGACAGAGAAATTACAGCCTGGAAGAACCAACACAAAGCAAACATCCAGTGGAAATATAGTATATAGAATAAGGAACAATATATACCGAAATTATAACCCACATGGGGTAGAACATACGCAGAAATCAAAACACCAATTTTAATATGCACAGACAAAAAACAAAATCAAACCAGTAAGAGCAATCATTACCATAGTCATCACAAAAGAGCAATCATTACCATAGTCATCACAAAAGAGCAATCATTACCATAGTCATCACAAAGGAGCAATCATTACCATAGTCATCACAAAAGAGCAATCATTACCATAGTCATCACAAAGGAGCAGTCATTACCATAGTCATCACAATCCTTCATTTCGCCAAGGAGCAAAGGCCTTCAGTACATTCTTGCCATGTCATCGTGTTCTGTGCCATCCGCACACGGCCTTTCCATCCCTTTCATTTCTATCTCCACCTCTCTTCTCCTTGTGTTTTTCTATCTCTCTCTACGCCTCTTATCCTAGGGGGTGGGGGGAGGGGTGGTCTAAAACAAGGACTGTTTTGCAATACTATCAGCAAGTTTCCTCAGTGTGCGACCTATCCATCGCCAGCGTCTTTTTCTCCACTCCTATTTCATTGGCTCCTGTCTCCAGGTGCCAAATATGGTTTTCCGATAACAACAAAGGTGAATCAGCATCCCATGCTGCCAAATCTGAAGGTTTTCCGAGAAGAACAAAGGTGAGTTAGCTGCCCATTATATCAACTGGTTGTTTGACTTCGTTCCCTGGAATATCTTCAACACTCACCTATTTGTACTCCAACGATTCTTAACATTCGGGTGACATGAGAGGTTCAGAAATGAAGAATTATGGAGCAGAACAAAATACACAAGCCCGCAGGTGACATATAAGAAAATATAAGTGGAGATGGTTTTGGGCATGCACTGAGAAAACAGATCTCTTGTGTAAATCTTGAGGTTGCGATGTATAATGACAAAAGAAAGAGAGATTTGAAGAGGGGGAATACATGGACAACGGATAAAGTGATAGATCTGAAAGATATTTTTTTTTGTTTCTGTAATTGACGTTTTGCCTCATTTTGACGAGGTGTCAAACTGTGACGTGTAATGGAAAAAGAGTCTACAGTAATCCGACAGCCTATTGCAACCGTATAGTTGCCCTCTGATTTGCTAGCTAAACCATGTATCAATACCCACTGTCTATTTCTGCAACGTACCATTTTGTCCCGCCTCTTTGTTTTAACACGAGCTAACGCAATGTTTACAAGCTGCGTGACCTGTCAGTCATAACAGGAAAGGAAATCATGCTGTGTTTACCTCGTCCCTCACGCGAACATCTGTCAATCATAATAGTTCTCAGACAGGCTGGCACGTGGGGAATACTAAAACACAGACCCTTTTGATGTTTCATACTCAGGGGAGCTAGAAACCCCTGGGCTCTTTGATCTTCAGAAGCGGGCATTCTTACAGAGAAACCCGTTAGGGAACAGTAAGTCTAGTGATGACGGTCGAAAACCTCGACGAAGACCGACCGTAAAACTTTTATCTTGATACGCTTAGCTTCTGAATTCTGGGTAACACCGGAACGCGAAATTAACGCATTCAGAGATCAGAGAATCCTAATTATATATATAATATAATATATATATATATATATATATATATATATATATATATATATATATATATATATATATATATATATATATATATATATATATATATATATATATATATATATATATATATATATATATATATATATATATACATACATACATACATACATACATATATACATATATATATACATACATACATATAGATATATATATAGATATATATATATATATATATATATATATATACACACACACACATACACATATATATCATCATATATATACTATACTCATATCACTCATATCACTCACTCATATATACTCACTATATATATATCACTCACTCATCACTATATCATCACTCACTCACTCACTCACTCACTCACTCACTCACTTACTTACTTACTGTTAGTCATAATTTTGAATAGTCTAGCGCAGACCTAGAATCAGTCTTTATTGTTGGAATATGGTTTTCTATTGTTCGTAGAAATTTTCATTTCTGAATTTTCTTGTAAAAAGGATAAAAGTGCTAATGTTTTAAGAGTTAATAGCTTTTAACATTTGTTCTTCACTTAGATTTTTCTCGCTAGTAAAACGAGTGAAATAAAGTAACGCGTAGCGATTTCATGCCAGATATTCTATTAAAATGTTAAATCACGCCACCCGTATAGACAGTAAACTGATAGTGAAGGATAGATACAACGTTTTATTTCATTTGTGCATATTTTTTATAGTGTCTATTATTTTAATCATATACGGCAAAGCCAACAGATGCCGACAATTAATAGCTATTTAATGACAGGAGATCATTGTTTAGGCAGCGCGTATGGACAGATTAATAATAATTTTCATTGTACGCTGACGCCGGCGAGCAGGGGCGGGCGAGTTAACATAACTCAGACCCGTCTGAACTCAGCTGCCAGCGGAATTTGTTGACGGGTAGGAGCAAGGAAACACCGTGTGCCTTTTAAATTTAATCAGGACTGACGGAGTGGAGAAGAGATCGTCTTGTCTCCGTATGTGTGTGTAGATATAGGATTAACATATTTTTATATAAATGTTTCTTGTATTCTTCGCAGACCTGATCACAAGGGCGGCCAGCGGTCTTTTTCTTTTTCCTTTTTTTGGATTTGTTATTTCTCCTGTTTTTGGCTGTGCGTCACCAATTTCATTTGTGAACGGGCACACGCCAGAGAGTATTGGAGGACACTAAATTTGGTTTTTAATAACTGGACTTACAAAACCCAGAGAGATATACGTATTTTACCAGCCACAAGTTGGCCGATAGAAGAACCATCATCAGCCTATGAACAAAGTTATAGCAACCAGATGTTTTCCCAATTCTGGAAGTATTTTTCCCGCTAAAGAGTGAACCTCAAGAACTCTCTCAGTTTTTTAACTATTTGTAATAACACTTATAGAAGACGCAACCATATTAGGCGTTCACCTCATGAACTAATTTCGGGGGATTGATTGGGGCCAATTTGGATCTGCGACAACTGGGAAGACAGAATATTAAGTGAATTAAATAATATATTCATGGACTAATTCTATTACCAAGGGACATTACAGACCTACCATACCAGGCAATTAGGTAAGAGTGTGAGAGAAGCCACTGTTTGCAAGAGTGTGCGAGTATTTTTTTTTTCGGGGGAAACTATCCACATATCAGATTGGTCTAAAATTTTGTTTATTTTACTGGGTCTCATAGAGTACCACTACTGTTCATTCTGTAACAGAGTGCTAACCTTCAACCTTTGGGTTAATAATTTTAGGGTTCTTTTCTCGATTTGGGGAGGGTGCACGTTTTTCTGCTTTATTTCATATGCATGTAAATGACCCTTTGATCTTTTCCTTTAGGTATTTTGATGTTGTCGAGTTTTAATGATAATAAACTACAAAGAAACTTACTTTTGTGTGTTGGTCAGACCCATACCCATTTATCCTAAGTTGTTCACGTTTGTGTGTCTTGTGTCACATAGCTGTGTGTGTGTGTGTAGATTAACTTATCTATTCCTGATAGAGAGAAAAAAGCTGTCTTGCACTAAAAGTACAGTCGTACAGATAGGCTGGAAGAGATTACCTAAACACTCCAGAGACAGATCTTTCTTTCCCTTAATTCTACCACCTGTGAAAAATCTATTTCTATACATTCTCGCGTATCTGTCGACATCCACTCTATATATACTCAGACGGGCAAAATAAAACAATTACCTTCCGTACGACACAAACCTAGACACAAGTTCTGTAAACCTAACCCTAGACACAAGGTCTGTAACCCTAACCTTAGTCACAAAGTCTGTAGCCCCAGCTGGAAAGAAATGAAAAAAATAGCACATGGACGAGAAGAATGTACGCTCGTGGCTACTGACCAATCGCCCAAGGTGGTCATGGTTATTGACCCATCACCATTGTCACCAGTACCTTTTAGCTCCCCCTGGAGCACGTCTTCAACAAACAGATGCCAAAAACCTCCTTCCTGTGCCATCCTTTCAAGTCTTTCCTTGTCTAATTTATCCGTTTCATTCATATCTCCATTTATTGTAACGCTGCCAGCTTGTTTTCTCAATATCTTGGGTTATTGACTGACAGGATATAAATTTTCCCGAGTTTCTGCTCTTCTCTACGGATAATTAAAAATAGTGCGAATGACACAATGACAGCCATCTTGTTCCGGTTTCGATCATTCGCAATTACCAGCCCGAAAAAAATAGGCTCCCATCCTCCAATCATTTATTCTAGAACTTTGCAATACACCCTCATTGTTTTCTTAGTTTTTGCAAGCAAAGTTTAAACCAAAATTCTGATGTATTCTTGGACAGCTCTTTCCGGAGAACATCGCTAGCGCAGCAGATAGTTTTCAGATAGTTTTCATTCTGACATTCTTCTGACACATTAATGTACTCCAAAACACATCTGAATATCTGTGTACCCCTTTTAGTCATTCTGGGATCCCTGTCGTCATTCTTTTGACCCCCTAACCAGGGGCGGACTGTCAGTGATCTGGAACCCTTGGAGGTACGGGTCAATATGTACGTGTGTCACAGGATTGCCTCCCCTATTCTGTAGTGATGGTCCAACAATGGCCAAAATGAGGGTCCTTAAAGATATCTACTTTCGCTCAAGATTACTCTTGGCAGAGTTGTAAATAGAAGGATAAAGTTCTATATTAGGGAGTCTTCATAGGATATTTCAGAAAACAAGCACAACGCTGAAATTATCAAGGCTGTCGTGAATTTTGCATCTGCCCGCCCCTTCAATGAAGATAAAGATATATTTGCTCGTTTCTGAGCCCTCAACTGAATTATTCAGTAAAATATTCCTTAAGTAGCTCTGTTGTCTATATAATTAGATAACTGATTCAAATGTGTGCGTTTCTCTCTGTAATAATTAAAACAACTATTAATTTGTAAATACATATAACAAAGTTAATAATCAATTATTTTTTAACAAGAGTAAATAAATAAGTGATGTGAGCGAATTTACACTATAGAGTTTTTCCTCATCGGAAACTAATGAGGGTGTTTTGAATTGGTGGTGAGAATTATTTTTGCTTTGGCCTGGTTAAAATAACTTAACTGGCCAGATGTTGAAACTGGTTTGCTGAGTGCTCCGTCAATTATCGACTTCTGTGCTGAGGGCACGTCCCAGGCGTAGTTGCAGGGATAGCTGCTCCTAACTGTCGTGTGGTGAGTATTGGACAAACTACTATAGTAGTTTTAGCCAGGAATAGCCTATGAGATATTAGGTAGAAGGTCTCCAGAAATTGGCTCGTTAAGAAAGGATAGAGACCTATCCGAGATAAGGACACGAAGAAGAGAATGCGAATGCTTTCCACTGGACAGTGTTTTCTAGTGAATTATGGAAAGAGTTCTGTTTCCCCACGACCGTAGCTTCTGTCCTTAGATCCCGTAACAGAAAAAGCCCCCAACCTCATCTGAGTGTAGAAATTGCTCTTTGTTTAAATATTTAACACCGACAGCACGGGTGATACATTAACAAACTCGATAATGATCAAACGATTATTGGGTTTATTAAGTAAATATCTACACATATAGAGTTATTAGTGGTTAGAACGTAATAAGGGTAAAAGACGATTCACACAAAACACACAGATGAGATATTAATATTGTAGTTAATTAAGTAGTATTTCATTAAGAATGAGCTTGTGTGAAGCGAAATGATGATGATGTGATATGATACGTGTTACCAAAATGGTGAGTAATCTACACAGTCCATGTGTCTCTAAATGCTTCTCCCGGGTAAGATGATTTACATGTATGCATAGAATGTCCCAAGTTGTTATAAGGTATGTCGAGTGGGGTATCTCTAAGTCGAGGACTTTCTGATGAAAACTTTTGTTGTACTGAGAACGTTGACGATATACAGTCCTTCACTGGTTGACAATATCTTTGTAGCATTGATCAACGGTTAACAGTTGTCGAATGAAAAATGTCTGTTGTCTAATCTCTGAAGGTTACTGGCCAGACTGGATATCTTCACGAACTGTTCCTAATATGTAGTATGTAATCCTGATTCATAAAGTATACTTTGAAGTCTGCTTCATAGAGTACGCTTATGAGTGTGTTGCACTTGATATAAATATGAGATTCAACATTTGAGCTTTTTAGCGTGACTTCAGATGGTAAGCTTCCGATGGAGCTGAACTTGATATTTGCTTTAGATTGACTCATGTAGTAAGCTTTCGAGTGATTTGAACTTGCTTTAAATATGTATTGAACGTGTGCGCACGTGATATAAGGTGACGAAACAATGCTGCGTCCACCGCCTTAATCGTGGGCGAGAAATATTCCTTTTTAATTGAGGAATGAATGATGTCCTATGGCGATTCCTGCTAGCCAAATATCCGTTTTGATAACTGTTGCTGTCATTTTCGACGGAGTCATCTGTCAAGTTATTTGCCTATGTTTTATCATAAGTATAATTGTGTCTTTACCTGCGATGTCAGGTTGATTAGGGGTTGTCTTCCCTTGTTTATTCATTCATTGTGTTTTGACCTTTAGGGTCAAAGGTTGACAGTTCGGGCGTAGGCCTATGGGAAGGTTTTTTAAGCGGGAGAGAGTTATACTTCCGGCAAGCCGTGAAGGTCCTGTTTTTCTGAAGGGACCAAGAGTCCATTGTTTTTTCGGGGAGAATCTTCGAAGTAACTGCTATGGCAGTTTTCCCCAGTGAATCTCTGTGCGTCGGGATGACGACAGAATTCCTTGTTATGTTCTGAGGATTCATTTTCCAGGTAATACCGACCTTTATGCATTATTACGCTTTTCGGTGGCAGAACATGTAAAAGGATTACTTAGTGTGAACTGCAGCTCACCGATCCTATATATTACAGAACTTATATTTTTGTGCTCGAGGTAGCCATCCAAGACTGTTAGTCTTTATATTGTCCAGAAATCCAGTGACGAAGATATATTGTGGGAACCGCAGATTGGCGGGATTTATGTCTACAATAAGCATTACTGCAGGGTTGATGATAACCTATTTAACAGAAGTACACAGCCGACGTCAGAACGAGGCCTGTGTTTTCGGCTCTTCTACTACAGCCTGATAATGTGCAATTGGCGGGGAATGCCAAGTTGCACCTAGGTGTCAAAGTGACTAAGGCATCTGACGCGTTTAGTCAGAGAGGCCAAGGGCGACGCTACGAACTGTCATTATTGAAGAACTTTGCTATTGACCATGCACGTCTGTTCCGATGTTTACCTTTTTGAATGCCAAATGGATACCTATCGATTTCCGGTCAGCATGACCTTGTTACACTGACTGTTCCTGTTGATACTATGTGTGTTCTCGTCAATAAATGTCTTGAAACATGCCTGCAGTGTCCAAGCATCCTTGACTACTGCATGTGAGAGTATGGGTTGCAGGGTCTTCATATATACGAGCCTAAACACATTCGCGCCTTCATTCGCACCCACACTCAGTTCATCATACGCTCGCACTACACATCTAACAACAAGTATACTGTCTTGGGCCAGTGATCACCTCAACAAGAGAAAAAGACAGTTACATTTCTGGTGGACCAGTTACGTGGGCTCTTCTGATACATTTGTTGTCGCCAATGTGGCCTAGAAACTTACATTTCTGATGGACCAGATCTGTGGGTTTAAAAAGAACAGAGCGAGCATTTGACATTATTGTTGACATTAATGGATCCAGAAATTTACATTCCTGGTTGGCTGTTACATGTATGATGTCTCCAGTTTTGTCCAGAAATTTACAAGAAGGACAAGTACACATTACACTTCTGATCTGTGGGTCTAAGCTACACACGGGACAGCCGTAACACACAGCGCTAATTCTACACTTGCAAGTTTTGGCTACAACAGGACAGAAATAGGTCATCAACGGTTGACCTAGATAAACAGTGCGGGCATTTATATTATAATGCTACATAAACCACAACAAGACAAGTACTGAGGTTAACATCTAGGCATTTGCTACGTGGACCATAGCTGCATAGAAGTCGGGTTCCTATTGTGAACAGTACTGCTGGTTGTTACACGTTTCAGTCAACAACAGACTTTTCTATGTCCGAGCATTCAAGCTACATTGTTCGAGGTCAAGTGTTTGTAAACAGTACGTGGAAATTGTAAACATTCAATGTGCAAGTCCTAATTCGAGAAGGTCATAGTAACTTTGGTTCGGGAATACCACTTTATGCTACAGTGGATTTGACGTTCAGTGCGCGTTTGACATTTCGTTTCTGTGTTCGCAAGGAGCAAGAAATTTATTTTAGTTTCAGCTGTGACTGAACTTGTTCTGCAACACATTGAAATTGATTGCTATATGTTTATGTTACTTCTACTGTTTTTGTGTATTTTTTCAGCGGGTTTTCGGTTGGTGGGTCTTACAGTAAATATGCCACTTAATCGAGGCTTACTGTAAGCGTTCTGTAGGTGCAAATTTTCTTAATTTGAAAATTTGCTAGTGACAATTGGTCGCTATTGATGTTAGCTGTGATGTAACTGTACTTAACGTTGTTTTTGTAATATTTTTGTCTGGTTTTCAGTTTTGATTTTCGATTTGTTTTGTTTGTATTCTGTAGGTCTCTCCTTTCTTTTTATTTCTCTACACATTTTTGGTTAAAACAGTGTTGCCATTTGTATTGTTTTGTATCTTTGTCTTTGTATTTTTTTTTGTTTGTACTACATTACTGTCATGCACAGTCTACATACATATACTTGGTCATGTATTGGTATTATTGATAAGGTAGACTCTTCATATAGAGTTTGTTAATAAAATATTATTATATAAGATATTTATACAAGTTCTTTGATAAAAGACTTGTTATCTACAAAGATTGAGACAAGGTGAAATACATATTCAAGTTCTTTATAAAAAAGACTTGTGCCCATAGTGAGTGGGATATAAGGGAATTTTTTTTCCACAGGTACTCAAGTGATTTTTTGGTTACATTATAAACAAGAGGACCATACAAAGTCTTTGTCTAAGACTAAGAAATGAAGTGAGTATACAAGTCTATCATTTCAGACTTGTCTCCCATTAAAGTGAGATAATTTAATTTATTTACTTCTGCAAGTTACTGATCTCAGTAGACAAGATGTCTACATTAGAGTACTTTATTACACAAGGGAGAGCCCTTGATAAGACTGGTCAACAGTTAGAAGAATGGGCTGTTGCTCAGTATGACAAAGCATTAGCTGCTGAAGAGAGAAGAGCTGCTGCAGAAGAGAGAAAAGCTGCTGCGGAACAAAAAAGGCTAGACAGAGAAGCTGATATTGCTGCTGAACAAAAGAAATTGCAGATGCAGGTGGAGGAAAGGAGATTTGAAGCTGAACAAAAGAGATTAGACAAAGAATCTGAACAAAAGAGATTAGACAAAGAAGCTGAACAAAAGAGATTAGACAAAGAAGCTGCTGCAGAGGAGAGGAAAGCTCAAGCTGCTGCAGAGGAGAGGAAAGCTGAGGCTGAAATTAGGAAAATGGAACATGAGGAAAGAAAACAGAAGATGGAACTTGATGAAAGACTCGCAATTTTGGAGTTAGAGAAATTGAAATTGGCGAGTACGGGTGCTCAGCAAACAACTTCGAGTACGACAAAGGAGTTTGTTAGTAGGATTAAATTGCCTCATTTCAATCCTTTAAAGGATGACGTAGCAGATTATCTAGATAGATTCCAATTTTTGTGCGATACGCATAACATAAAAAAGGAAAAATATGTTGAACAACTGATGCCATTTTTTACAGGTGACACAGTGACTACTCTTATGACAATAGACGAACATGAGAGGACTAATTATGATGTTGTCAGGGCAGCATTGCTAAAAAAATACCAACTAAAAGAAGAAGACTATCGTCTTCGTTTTAGGACAATGTTGCCAGGAAATGGAGTAGATTTCTCTGATTTTGTTACAAAGATACGTCGTACATTTACACGATGGGTTGAGTTGTCTCAGACTGAGAAAACATATGAAGGTCTAATGGACTTATTATTGCGAGATAAAGTTTTGTCATCTGTTAATGATTCTTTTCTTGCATTCCTTCATGAGCGTAAGCCTAAAAACTTAAAAGATATGGAGGAATACTGTTGTCAGTATGCCACAGCGCATCCCCATGCTACAGTTAGCAATTCTAAAGTGAAAGAAGGGTTGCCAGCTGCTTCGGCAACACCATATGGCCCTAATTTCAAAAAAAAATTTCAGGGTGCTCAACAAAACTGGAATAGGGGAAGTAATCAAAATTACACCCAGAAGCGGAGTAATCCAACACATGATGGTTCTTCGTCTATGAATTGGAGACAAGATGGTAGTTCTCGTAATTTTAGTGGTAATAATTTGAGACACTTTCGCAAAAACTATCCAAATAATAACTATTCAAATTTTCGAGGTAATCATTCTCGACGTCAAGATTATGACGATGGTGAATTTAGAAACCGGGATTCAAACCGGAATGATGATTACAATAGGCAATATGATAACAATTACAGGGGAAATGATAGTCGAAATAATTACAGGGGAAATGATAATCGAGGCAGACCTAGATTTAACAAGAAAAGACCTTTCCAACAGGCAAACTCTGCACAACAAGAGTTTGATGGAGCCTGTAATACAGTAAATGATAGTGGTAACTCTAGGGCTATCACTGGTTGTGCTTTCGATTTTGGGAGAGCAACTGAATGCCCCCAATGCTTAACATTGTTTGACTCATCGACTGTATCTACGCTAAGTTGTGGTCACCCTCTTCCTGCTCTACCTGCTACAGTTGCGCATGATGGGAGAGGATCTCTCATCTTACATAAAGGTCTAATAAATGATAGGCTAGTCTCAGTACTTTTCGATTCGGGATGTACTACCGTCGGGGTTAGGGAGTCTCTGATAGATCCTTGCTGTGCCACTGGAAAAACAATCAAATGTGTTACATTTGGTGGTACTATGGAAAGCTATCCTACTGCTATTATTAGGATTGACACTCCTTCTTCACAGGAGATGTCCATGCATGTCTTCTTCCTAATCCTATTGCGGATCTTATAATCGGTCGTATTCATGGGGTTAAGGAATGCACCCCGCAACAAATTTCTAGTTGGGAAGAAGAAAACATTCAAACGGTCAATGCAGTGGTGACAAGAGCTCAAGCTCTTAATCCCCCAACTTCATCTGATAATAGTAATGAAGTTGATAGCCAAGACGAGCACTTGGTGATTTCCCATGACTCGTTTGTTAAACGTCAAGAAGAGGATCCTTCTTTGAAGAAATTCTTCCTTCTTGCAAAGAAAGGGGATCCCAATCAAAATACGAATCACAAATCGTATATCACTATGAAGAATGGTATATTGGTACGAATGGTACAACACTCGGACAAGTCTATGCACTCGCAAATTCTTGTGCCCAAGTGTATGAGAGCCTTAATTCTTCGGCATGCACACGATTCTCAGTGTGCTGGACACATGGGTTTTTCCAGAACTAAAACTAGAGTCCTTGCGTCCTTCTTTTGGCCATTCGTGAATAAAGACATCCGAATTTATTGCCGATCTTGCAAAATTTGTCAAGAGGTCAAGTCTAGGGGTCCGAGACATGCTGCTCCTATTCAGGCTGCAGATATTCCGATTCGGCCGTTTCAGAAAATGGCTATAGACATCATTGGTCCGTTCAAAATTAAGTCAGCCAGAGGACACCAATTTATCCTCACTTGCGTGGACATGTGCACGCGTTGGCCAGAGGCTATTCCTCTGAAGAGCATATCAACTGTCGATATCGCTGATGCTCTTTGGCTCGTATTTTCTCGTCTGGGATTCCCCGGAGAAATACTGTCGGATCACGGCACTCAGTTAATTTCGGACGTTATGTCTCAGGTAATGGCTACGCTAGACATTAAAAGGTCTCTCAGTAGTATTTATCATCCAATGTCCAATGGATTGGTAGAACGTCTTAACAGGACACTAAAGAACTTACTTGGCAAGATAACGGAGGATCATCCTGAAGATTGGGACAGGGTTTTACCTGCAGTCCTCTTTGCCTATAGAGAGGTTCCCAACGAGCATACAGGGTTTTCTCCTTTCGAACTTGTCTTTGGCGCGCAACCGCGTGGTCCGATGTCCTTGTTACACGATTTGATAACTTCCGATAATATTGACGATGATACACAATCGTCATATGAATATGTCATAGCTCTTAGAGAAAAGATTATCGAATCGTGCAGGTTAGCAACTTCATCTTCCGAATTTGCGAAAGAAAAAGCTAGGCGATTTGCTAATAGGAAAAGACGCCTACGTCAACTTTGTCCTGGAGACAAAGCATATGTCTTACTGCCCTCAAGAGAGAATAGACTTCTCATTTCATGGAAAGGTCCATACACTATAGTCTCAAAAATTTCCGATGTCGACTATATTGTCGATGTGGATGGAAGGAATAAAACCTTCCATATAAATATGCTAACAGAGTTTATTGAACGTCCAGACTATTTGCAGCCTATTTTCCAGGCGACGGACGACTCTCCAGTCCAACATGGTCACATCTCATCCCTGTCCGTTATACAGGATGAGGAAACTATTTTTTCTGACGTGAACTTACCTCTTCCTGCGATTCCACTTACTTCAACGGAATCGTGGAGAGACGTTACAGTCTCTTCCAACTTGTCTTTTGAGGAACAGCGTCAAGTATCCTCTACGTTACAATCATATCAGGATGTCCTTACCGACATTCCTGGACACACAGATGTCATAGAACATGACATCATACTTACTGATCGTAATCCGATCAGAGTAAGACCATACCCAATACCTATTCATTTTCAAGCACAAGTCGAGAAAGAATTGGATGAAATGATTCAACTACAAATAATTGAACCATCCACTTCAGCTTATTCTTCGTCAATAGTTATTGTTCGAAAGAAAGACAATAACATACGTCTTTGCGTTGATTATCGCAAATTAAATCAAGTTACGAAGTTCGATGCTGAACCTATGCCGTTATTAGATGATCTACTTATTAGACTTTCTAAAGCTAAATTCTTTACTAAACTAGACTTGTCGAAAGGTTATTGGCAAGTCCCACTGACGGAACACGCCAAACCTCTCACTGCTTTTTCGACACCTAGGGGTCTGTTTCAATGGAATTTTATGCCTTTCGGGCTTATGAACGCCCCAGCGACTTTCGTGCGCATGATGCGACGAATTCTATCAGATCGTGCAGATGTCATTGCATATTTAGACGACATCTGTCTTTTCAGCGATACTTGGGAAGAACACTATTTGGGTCTAAAGGAATTGCTATCTACTCTACGTGAGCATAGTTTGACTGCTAAACCCTCTAAAGCTTTTGTTGGGTTTAGTGAAATTTCCTTCCTAGGTCATCGAGTTGGTCATGGTCTGTTGAAGACAGAGGACCAAAACATTTCAAAGATATTAAATATCTCGGTTCCGAAGACGAAAAAGCAAGTGCGTAGTCTCTTGGGATTGATACAATTCTATGGAAGATTCATTGAGAATCTGTCCTCCATTATGGCACCACTTTCAACGTTATTGAAAAAAGGTTCTCCTAATATGGTGCGTTGGTCCCAAGAATGCCAAACTTCATTGGATCAGGTTAAGAATTTGTTCTCATCTCATCCTATCTTAAGACTACCAACGATTGATAAGACTTTTGTCCTTCGTAGTGATGCCTCTTCCACTGGGATTGGAGCGGCACTAATGCAGGAATATTCAGGAACTCTGCATCCTGTAATGTATATTTCTAGGAAGCTAAATGCGGCAGAAAGGAATTACTCGGTTTTGGACCGTGAATTGTTGGCTATGGTTTGGTCCATTCTTAAGCTACAAAGGTTCCTTCTGGGCGCGCATTTCTTTATGGAAACCGACCAAAAAGCTCTTACGGCTATGCAAAGTAAGGATTTGAAGAGCTCGAGATCTACTCGTTATGCTATTGCTCTTCAGCCTTTCCATTTCACGGTTCGAGCTATCCGTGGTTCGGATAATGTGATGGCGGACATATTGTCTAGATGCCCACATGATTCCAGTTAAATCTTGTGTCCTAGTTTTTTTTCTGATATACTTTCAGACTTAGGTCTGTCCTTAATATCATAATATGTTGTAATACAAATGTATTTGGATGATGTTTAGATAATTTAACAAATTTCATTTTGTCCATCCATCAGTAATATGTTGCTAATTTAGCAGTGTAATTCATGACATTTGTATATTGCTATAATTATATTATTTAGTAATGTTTGATATATGATTAGTATTGCCAGCAACTTAAGTTTCTTGAATGGTATCCCTTAGTTTGTTTGGCTTAAAGGAAATATTTTCTCCTATGTTGAGAGATGATTTGTATTCTCTTCAGACCCTTTATTTATGCGTCTATTGTACCTGATATTAGGTTCAGTTTTTGCATGAGCACAGAAGTGATACTGGTGCTATCTTGCTCATGGACATATAAAAAAAAAAAAAAAAAATTTCATTTTTTTTTTTACAGGGGGGTGGTAGTAATGTTGCTGTCATTTTCGACGGAGTCATCTGTCAAGTTATTTGCCTATGTTTTATCATAAGTATAATTGTGTCTTTACCTGCGATGTCAGGTTGATTAGGGGTTGTCTTCCCTTGTTTATTCATTCATTGTGTTTTGACCTTTAGGGTCAAAGGTTGACAGTTCGGGCGTAGGCCTATGGGAAGGTTTTTTAAGCGGGAGAGAGAGTTATACTTCCGGCAAGCCGTGAAGGTCCTGTTTTTCTGAAGGGACCAAGAGTCCATTGTTTTTTCGGGGAGAATCTTCGAAGTAACTGCTATGGCAGTTTTCCCCAGTGAATCTCTGTGCGTCGGGATGACGACAGAATTCCTTGTTATGTTCTGAGGATTCATTTTCCAGGTAATACCGACCTTTATGCATTATTACGCTTTTCGGTGGCAGAACATGTAAAAGGATTACTTAGTGTGAACTGCAGCTCACCGATCCTATATATTACAGAACTTATATTTTTGTGCTCGAGGTAGCCATCCAAGACTGTTAGTCTTTATATTGTCCAGAAATCCAGTGACGAAGATATATTGTGGGAACCGCAGATTGGCGGGATTTATGTCTACAATAAGCATTACTGCAGGGTTGATGGTAACCTATTTAACAGAAGTACACAGCCGACGTCAGAACGAGGCCTGTGTTTTCGGCTCTTCTACTACAGCCTGATAATGTGCAATTGGCGGGGAATGCCAAGTTGCACCTAGGTGTCAAAGTGACTAAGGCATCTGACGCGTTTAGTCAGAGAGGCCAAGGGCGACGCTACGAACTGTCATTATTGAAGAACTTTGCTATTGACCATGCACGTCTATTCCGATGTTTACCTTTTTGAATGCCAAATGGATACCTATCGATGTCAGGTCAGCATGACCTTGTTACACTGACTGTTCCTGTTGATACTATGTGTGTTCTCGTCAATAAATGTCTTGAAACATGCCTGCAGTGTCCAAGCATCCTTGACTACTGCATGTGAGAGTATGGGTTGCAGGGTCTTCATATATACGAGCCTAAACACATTCGCGCCTTCATTCGCACCCACACTCAGTTCATCATACGCTCGCACTACACATCTAACAACAAGTATACTGTCTTGGGCCAGTGATCACCTCAACAAGAGAAAAAGACAGTCAGACTTCTTTTCCCTTCGCAAAATCCTTTAAGAACACAATACACCACATATATGAATTATTTTATCCACACTGAATATTGAATACGGCTAAGCTTTATGGATTTCTCTGTACACCACAATGTTAAAAAAGACTGGACTCATCTGATCTAACGAACTGCGCGGTACATATTTTCCTAAGACGCCCATAAGTTACCAAATCTTGCATGGGACGTGAAACTCCGCCTCTCCCCAATAGCTAAGAGGTCATCTGGTTGCTCCCCCTGTCAGCGCGTGTCACGGGCTGAAGTGGGTTGGGCTATCCGCCACCAACTTTTGTTTGCATTGCCTGTCAGTCTTTGTCAGACCGCACGGTGTTTGCTGATTGGCCAGCTGGACAAACTCACATGTCCGCTGTCACACAACTCGCAGTCTATTGTTACCAGCATGCTAACAAGTCCCTTTGTCGCGCCGCCTATTGTATTACATGGCAGTTTGTTTAAACAGCACGAGAAGACTTCTTCACCTGGCCAAGCTGGGCGTCTCCCGACATTATCAACCTTTGTGTAATGTGGTCGCTCCAGCGCCATTGTCCCAATGTGGTGACCCGTCGCTTGTATGGACTGCGTCCGAGGAATAAAGAGACTAATCTTTTGTGTCAGCCGCGCTAGCTTCAAATTTAACAAAAGTGCCCAGAAATAGTACCATGCCCAGGTGTCTGATTTTGATGAAACCAGATGTGTTTCACCAGATTTATCACGAGGCAATGTGGATTTCATAAGATGATGCCAAGGGGAGGACTGAATCAAAAGAATTTCTTGTACCACCGATGAAAGGACTAATGTGGTTCTCTAGATACCAGTCGCGAGTAATCAAAAATGATGAAATAGCAAATGTAGGATAAAAGAGCATAATGTTTGTAAAAATAAAATAAGAAAGACGTAGGAAAAGGTAGATCGATAAGGCCTTGGCGCTCGTTTATCACACTAACTTCAAGGCAAGGATCTTCCCAACCAGTCAAAGGCAGGCATCTAGAATAGACCACAAGCTCTTGATTCACAAACTCGTATCAAGCTGGTATCACTTACTGGTATCTCCAACTTGTACCACAAACTGGTATCACCAACGTGTACCACAATTAGAAGAAACAAATGTCTCTGCTAAGTATTGGTTTAGTGACACTAGTCTAGGTTAAACTTATTAAACATTAAAATGTTAATATAATAAATATGTTCACCATGATGTCATCATCATCCACACCCTGCTTCACTTGGAGCCTGAAGCTACCGCTGCTTTTAGTTCCCTGTGAGGGAACCTGCATGAAGCAGTCGCCAGCACTTGCTGTGGTAGTTCAGGACTCTATCATTTTCGTATGCTGAGGTTCCCAGCCTTGTATGAACCTGTACAACCTCCAGCAAGTTAAACATGTCAAATGCAAAAAATAAAATGATAAAATTGTATATGTTACAACTTACCCGGTATGATCGGGTTAATTTACAGACGTCTGGCACAGGAAGACTTCCGACGGATGTCGGGCCAGGGGTTATGCGGCCGTCTTACAGGTTATTAAGGTACAGTAGAACTCCATTTATCCGAACCCCATGGGACCGAGCATCGTTCGGATAATCAAATGTTCGGATAATTGGATTACATAATGTATCGAGTACATGTACACATATTTCTAAAAATAATTAACCATCACAAGGAAAATACACTATAAAACATATTTACTTGTACTGTAATAATAATACCCACACTGTATTAGATCACTGTATCACCAAAATCTTTTATTACACTGCAGTGCATGTACTACTTGTATTAATTATTTTTGTTAAGAAAGAGAAATGTTTTCAAAATAACATTACAAACGATTCAAAACCAGGCGCAACTTACGTATATATGTACTTGCACAGATGTAGCTCACTATTTAAAATAATGAGGAATCCTCTTTTGCACCAAACTGGATAGTCTCCTTTTGGCTGCTAAGTCCCGCATTCTCTTCAACAGCATTCTCTTCTTGCTTGTACCAAGCCATCGCTGTTTCTAGTGCTATAAAGGCCTCTTCAGGACTTGGTCGACGTTTTGGTTTTTCTTCATAATCTACAAGTACATCATGTACTTCTGAGGAGTCTTCATCATCGGTCACTACATGTATTTGGTTTTCTTCTGCACAAAAGACAAAATTTCTTCGTCATTCAAAAACTGAAAACCAGAATCATTATCATCTTCTAGCCACATGTGTGCATCATCTTTGTCACAGTCCGAAAATCCGGGCATTGCTTGAAACAGTTCCACAACTTCATTTATACAATCATCATTTGTGTCCACTGCAGTAGTTTATTTCCTCCTTTTTTCCCAAGCAATCTACTCCAAGCCTTGTTGAGATTATCTTGTGACAGGGTGGTCCAAGCATCAGCTAACATATAGCAGCAGTCTTTGAGATTAAGCTGTTTGGAAAACGCCACCACACTTTCTTCATCTTCAGCCAACAATAAACGACGCAGGACTTCCTTCTTGTACATCTTTTTAAGCTTTGCTATAACACCCTGATCCATTGGTTGAATCAGTGCTGTTACATTGGGAGGCAGAAAAATTACTTTAAAATTTGCATCAACTGCATTCAATGTATCCGTCTCTGGATGAGATGGTGCATTGTCCAGTAGAAGAATTACTTTTCCAGTTTTCTTTTCTTGTTCTCTCAACCTCTTCACATTTGGGATGAACTGATTTGTATACCAATCAAGAAATATTTCACTATTCATCCAAGCACTCTTCTGTGCTTTGTAAACACAATGGGAGACGTGTCTCCACATTCTTTAAACAACGTGGTTTTTTGGCTTTGCCGATCATTAGCACCGGTAAACGATGTCCACTGGCATTCGCGGCTACCAAAATTGTTACTCTCCTTTGCACTTTTTAACCCAGGGGCAGCTGCTTTGCAAGTGATTTTTGAGGCAATGATTTCCAGTATAAGCCAGTCTCATCGGCTTTATACACATCATCAAACAAAAAAGCAAGATGTTTCTTTAAAATTTTTAGCGGCAGTTGTCGCTAGATAAAGATTCCCCTTGAATTCTCGTATGTGACGAGATTTAATGTTTCTTAACCATCCCTGGCTAGACTTAAAGTCAGGACAAGTTGATTGTTGAACTGAAGTGCCTTTTCACACAACAGAGAACCAGAGATAGGTTCCCCTTTGCTTCTTCTTTGCACAAACCATATATACAAAGCCTCTTCCAATTTCACATCTTTCGCATTTCTCATGGTTTTACGTTTCTTCGACCCATTTCCACTATCAAATTTCGATGCAAAAACTCATATTTTTATCCTTGTTACTTTTGATGTCAAAGACGGTAGCTTTCCCAACAGAAAATCCTCGCAAGTGAAGACACAGTTTCACCTTGTCCTAGTCTCTTGATAATTTCTGTTTTCGTTTCAATTACAAAAACATTGCGGTTCCTTTTATATGCTTTAGGCCTACTGGAAGATGCCATATCGCACAGAGAAATACTTGTACACCAAAATTATTCTGCTGTAGTAGCAGACACAATTATTTTAAGTTGAACTGCCTGTTTAGCCAGTGTTCTACCTAGAACGCACACGTACACTGGATTGGTAAACCAGATATTAACTGACTTTATGATCTAACTGACTTCCTGTACGTAAGCGACCGACCATTAGCCATCCCATTCTCTACAAATTGTTCGCACACATTTGAAGTTTGCCGCATCAAAAGATTCAGAATTTTAGCCCTAACGTGACTGTGGCATCTGATTTTTTTTTTTTTCTGGAAAAAGTGTTCGGATAATTGGATGTTCGGATAATTGGGGTTCGGATAAATGGAGTTCTACTGTATTAATATTATTTCTAATCCCACTATTATCCTGCATATAGGTTCCTAGGACTTTGTGGTTTACAGTATTATAAAGTCGAGTTATCTTTCTGGTTAGTCTCAGAAGATCCTCATTGTCACGGATTGCCTCCCCTGCTTTGCAGTAGTGGTCCAACCTTGACCAAACGCAAGAGTATCTAAAATGAGTCGTAGAAGGTGGCTACCTTAATTTCCTCTAATGGAGTATAAGTAATGGCTATATATATGTTAATATATCAAGGATTTTCTAGATGAGTCTATATATGGCTATATATATAAATATATCTATATATATATATATATATATATATATATATATATATATATATATATATATATATATATATATATATATATATATATATATATATATATATATGTATTTTTTTTTTTTAAATCATGCTCATACGTTTGCTTTCATACTTATATAACAGAAAAAACGATTATTGTTTTAGTTTTAAAATAACAGGTAACAAGTTTAATAATCAATTAGTATACACAGTTTAAAATAAATGAATTGCTGATGAATTTTATATTAGAAACAAATTTTCTCTTCACGGAGATTTAGGAGGAGGATATAGTTCAGAAAATTATGTCCGCTTGCTGGTGCCTTTTTATAATCTCTTCTCTACACAACGTGTCCAATTTAGGCGGTTGGTGTTGATACCCTGCGTTTCATTCACGATTTTAGGAATCTACAATCTCCTCGCACAGGTTAGAATGGACACGAGAAATTTAGGTTATATGCTCTCGAATCACTTGGTCTTGAAATTTTGAATCCCTCTTATGACGGGTGAATCTGCGAAACACTTGGTCTGGGAAAGTTTCTCTTATGACGGGTGATCCAATTCCTTAGGTTTCCAGTCTTGGTATTTTAAGTCCTGGTCCCTTAAGTTTACAGTCTGTGTATTTAAACATGCGGGTGTACTTGTAAGTTCCAAAGTTCCCCAAATACTCGATCTGTCACTTATAATATTGGAATCCTTGGTCCGATCCTTTTCTTTCTTGCTTTTTTGGGAGTTGCTAGTGTGACGTGCGATGCAGTCTCTGTGCTGTGTCTCTGATTTTGCTAGATTATATTTCCACTTCTCAGTTCAAATCACAGATCGTGTTTCCGCCGAATTTTACAATGAAATTCATTGTGTATTCCGGCTCTCACTTCAATCCAATCGTAAGCTCTTTTGCGCTGGGTAGGGGTGTTTAATAAGACGTAATACTTCCGATTACTCACGAACAAATCTATACACTAATTTCTTGCCCGGATGCCTTTCTACCAATATTGCCTCCCTAGACAGATTATCGGCGTTAAATACACCGGGATGGTCCCGCAAAGGCGATAAACGCATCTAACACCTGTGTTTTCGTGCCTTCTCCAGACAGTCAAACAAAAGGATCGCCAGCCGCTCAGACAAACAATATGGTTTCCTCAGACATACAGACCGCAACCCAGGTGTTAATTGCCTGATTGTCGCTGGCCCCGGAAATGAGTTACGCAAAGTCGTTATCTCTCTTCTCGTTTGCTGTCTGTATCAAAAGGTGGCGAGCCGGCTTTTCATGATAAGAATATCACTCGCTGACCGGTTCAATAAACCGGGTATTATCACGAGCCACCTGGCAGAACGTAGACAGTCTGGGAGTGGTCACATAAATAATGTATGGCGTAAAATATGCCAAATAATCTAAATAATAATATGATCGGTGAGGAAAATGAAAAAAGAAGAGATAATACTGCCGGAGGGACTGAAGGTGTGAGAGAGCACAAAAATACAAGCACAAACCGTTTTGTGACATACCCCTCACCTAAGATATTTCATTAAATATCCCAGTTTGAGCGTCAACTTTTGTGTGGTGTGTGCTTTCTTCTTCTACTCTTCTGAATGACAGTGCTCTTTTCCTCATTATACCGATTGCGAGTGTTTAAATTGCTCGCTTGGCAATGTGTACAGTTTAAAACGAACTGTCGAACGTCCTACCATCGTTTGGGCAAAAAGTAAACCTCTTGAAGGGTACTCATAGTAGTACCCACGGGAACGTGTTCCCCCGATGAGGATATATGAGCCGCTTTCATGACGGAAGGTCTTAAGGGGAGAGGCACCACGAGTTGCTTCCCTTGTTTCGTCCATCGATAAATAATTCCATCCTCTTTGTGGAAAGTTCCATCTGAGGCATGGGTTATCTTGATCTGACTCTGTTTATAGTAAGGCGCTAAGGTAATGTCTTCCATCTGCGCTTGTCGTAAATCTGCTTTACTACACAGAAATGTCGAGTTGAGGTACGAGTTATCCAATGTTGAGTGTTGGATACTCTTCTCAAACTCTTTCTTCGTAGTTTCGTCCTTCTGGTTGTCCGGGTGATGGCAAACAGAACAATCTCTTAGAACTGTCTAACATCGTGTCGCAAACCTGGCCAGAAGTAATTCAAGGAAATATGCCTTACCATGGCATATGAACTTTTAAGGGGGATTGCTGGGTTAAATGCATTTCCTGCACTACGCGGGTGCGATAGGGTAATGGGACAACTAACTGTCTCTTATTCCCCCACCCGTCTATAGACCAAACCTTTCTCCCTGTAATGTGCTCCCTGAGGAGTATGGGAGTGATTGCCATACAACTTTGAAAAGCAATGCTTTAGGGTGTTATTGGCCCTTTGTGCCTGCTTCAGCTCCGAAGTATTCGGGCTGTTTAAATATAAGAGCTCAGGGGCCGCTTGGGCGTTTCCTCTCTCTCTTGTGCCGACTTGGGTTTCTGCGAAGGGTCCCCAAGGAAGACATATTTTATCCCTAATATGAGAGAGTAGACTAAATCGTCTACTACTGCGGCATTGATTTTTTTCCCCGTACATATCGGGTTGAGACATCAATTTCCGCGAATTATGGGTACCAAGCTTGGTGAGCAATTACGTTCACGCCTGTGTTTCGTTTACACGGGTAAAGCAGATTTATCTGTCTGCTCCCAGCTGGGTTGTTAATGTTATCTCCACCCAGGATAGATCATGCGAAAATAGCAACACGAAACCTGAGTCATGCATTCCATTATGAGAGAAAATACGGTTAAGAAAGAAATTAATGGAAGGCACAATATAGAAAAAAGACAGGTAGAACACGGTAAAATGAAGAGCACAGTCATTTCATGACAACTTGACGGTTGATTAAGCTAGATGGAGGCATGGGGAGATTGGGCCCTTTTTATTATGAGTCATCTGGCACTGCCTGAATGCCCGACCGCTTAGTCCGCGCCTGACACTTTATCATCATCCCCATAGCTCCCATCATAATTATATCTGATCCCTTAAATTCTCTTGTCCCCTGTTTTCATTTATCTGACCCCCTGCCATTCCTGTAACCCGTATAATCTTTCTCGAAATAATCACTTTCATTATGTGCGTTCTGTCCTCATTCTTTTCATCCCTCGTTATCCTTATTTTTTTCATGTTTAATTAAGAATAAATGTCATCACATCCTCGGAGTCTCAGATTTCTTTGAAATCTGGAACGAGGTAGCTTTGGCTAGGAGAAATTTGAAAGGTCGGCGAAGAGAACATTTTCTGACATTGCTCCATGGAATTCACAGAAATACCGTGGCTACATTTTGGAAAACAAAAATATATTTCTTGTTTTGCCCGAGGAGTGGAGGAGGGTTCATTACAACACCACAGCGACCTTAACAAAAATTGATGCAGGAAATGGCTATCATAATTCGAATGTTGTAATCCCTGAGGGTGATGATATGTTCTTCCTGTCAGCTGTTATAGTGCGTGTCATTGCAACAGCTGCATCGGCCTGTTTTTACAGCTGTGTACTTTCGTTACTTTTCTAGCCACCGATAGTAAACCGTGACAAAGTGAGTCATCATTTAGAACCGTCACTATTTTCCTGAAAGTTGCCACATTATGTTATGGCTGTATCTAAACATGCTTAACCAGGACGGAACGAATTGCTAATGCGTGTTTGCAAAGGCGTCTACAGTTTTCTGCGTGACGTATTAGTGCTTTCAGTTCTGCTCTTCTAGATTTTACTATGGTATCCTGACATCCTATAATGATATCGTAATATTTCCAGTCTGGCGCTTGCGTTTAGGACGTAACTCCTAAATCACAAGAAAGTGCTGAATCATACCGTCGTAGAAAAATAAATTTCGTAATTTACATTTATGATTGCGTTCATTTGTTGTCAAATGTTCAATGGCTGTCTAATGGATTTGTGTGGTGAAGTGGGATGGTATAAATATTTATAGGGGACTTAGTGTACTGACTGAGATCAGCTGTGAAGGTATCTATATCTATTAAGAGTAGTGTATTATAGATAACCTTACTTGCTACCACATATCTATATATCTCAGTCAGAATTATTCTGGAATAGTGTGATGACTACGTTATGTGTCTAGGGTATGTGTATGATGAAGTGTAAGTCACAACAACAGACAGATAAACAATTTAATTTAATCCACTACTCTTGACAACACTGTGACACTCACATACATATAACACTCTATGAGAATATCTTAAGGAGTCACTGATAACTTTTCAAATAACAATATGTATTCATGGTTATCATAAAGGTATATGTGTCCTGATTCAAATACAAAGGAACCAGGAATCACACTCAATTTTAATTACAAGTATATGTACAGACTTTATCAATATGAATATTGTAGTGACATATATTATTAAAATATCCTATGTGTGTCAGTTGTGTAGTGGTAATATGAGGTAATACTGGTTTTGTTTTGTTCAAGCTCTGTTGGTATTTGTCATCATGACTTCAATAGTTTGTCTTTTGGGACTAGTATTGGAGATGTTCTCAGTTCCTGATATTAAGACAATTAAATTCCCCTCTGAATGTTATTTTTATAAAGTCATTTCAAGATGAGGGGACATAATGTTGAGCTCAGCTGGCCAAATCAGCTTATCTTGCGTGATGGCGGCAGGAAAGGACTCCTCTGCTCGAATTCTCCCCTGGGCTCTGGAGACACCTCACTGATAGCTAAAAAGACCAAGGAGTATGCTGTCCGACTCTGGATTCAGCAAAGCTCTGACCAGGTGCTGCTCAGTACCATCAAGACCACGGTCCCTGAAAGCAAGAAGGATGTACCTTCTACTTCATAACTAATTGATACTCTAGTTCTACACTGAGCACAATACAACACAAACATTGAGTTCAGAGCGTTAGGCCAACTGTCAGCTTCATCTGAAATACTTTATACCAGTATTTACCTCCTTAATGGTTACCACGCCTCTGCACTTCCAGCATTATTTCTGTCTAATCAATCATCCAGGTGTCAGTGTACTATTTGGCCATTCCATGCCGTTTTACTTCCCTCCGACACCCTCTGTTCAGGCTGGAGCATTATAGGCTTTATCTCCTGTTTGCCACTGAACTACACATATATATACAGGCATAAATTAACAATTTACATTCAATTTTCATTAAAAGATACTGAATGGTTCAAGCTTACCACAATTTCATGGAAATAAACACAGATACGTTGATTAGCAATGAATTCTGGCACAATTACTGGCACAAATTCCCATCTGCTTATGTTCCAGGCTTTTATTTAACACAAATATGAGCTGGCTTCAACGCACTGTTGCTTTATCAAGATCATTTGCACTAGTGGTCTCGAACTAACGCTCCTAAGTGAGTATATCAGCGAGTCTAGCCAATGAGGCCACGTTTCGACAAGTGTTTGAAAAAATGTTACCTTTTCACGTCTCCCCTAACAACGAAAGATAGTATTTATAGCCCGACCAATCGTGGTTAGTCTTTCATTTGTTGCGCTCCAATCAATTTGGAGTTTACATGGTAGGCTAATTCTGTAACGTAAGATTTTTTTCAAACACGTTATAAAAAAATTTTATGAGCAGAAATGATTCCATGCTGTCAGGCATCCCCACTATTTTATTTTGGGTATAATTTATTAATTCCTGGACTATTTGCGTAACGTTTTACATATTCTTTGTCAGCAAGCCCCAAGGAACCCAAATATCCAAATTTAAAAGAGCTACGTGGCTGCGTTCAAAATATGTATTTTCTACCTCCTGTTTCGAAGATGTGCTGTCTGGGTACTGTTATGTTTTCAACCGTAAACCCATCTATTGTTATCTTTCCTAATAAGCGTTTTTTGTGATTTTAAAACCTAACTCTGGGAAGGGTAATGTATTTTATCACTGTCCGTCTGAAAAAAAGTTAGTGCATGTAGTCTTACACGCGTGATGGCAGCATTTGTGTATCGCGCGACGCGTGTTGCATGCGTTCCTGATTTTCAGCCCTCCCTCTCTCTTTATCCTTTAGTCCATCTGTTCGTTCGTTTTGGTAACGCAGTATAATTAATGTTAGGATTAATTTAGGTCATTACGCAGTCTGCCTCTCAATGTTTTTCCAAGAAATACAGCACACGTTTCATTGAAGAAAGCGGGTATAATACAGTAAGCTTTTACTATCAACGTGAAAGCGTTACAATTTGCAGACGAAGCAGAAAACAAGGGGATTTCGAGTACAGTCATTGTGACAGCACTGTTCTTTACCATTCTTCTTCCTTTATTTATTATATGTATTTATTAGGCTTTATATTTACTTGATAATTTATATATGTGGATTAGAATATTCCACGACACCTCCCCTCTTAAAACAGACATTATATGTCAGTCCTTTATTCTATATTCACATAGAGAAATTTATTATTATTTCTGGGGTTTACGGTGATTCTCATCACACGGATGGCGGCTTAAAAAATCCGCTCCCAAATTGGTTTTTCCAGATATATACTCAATGCTAAAATTATATGGAGCCAAAGTAAAGACCATCGGAGTAACCTAGAGTTCTCATGCTTAGCCTGTGCTAGAAACGATAACGGTTTGTGGTCTGTTTGCAACTTAAATGCCTTCCCATATAGATAAATATTGAATTTCTTTATCGCCCATATTACTGCAAGACATTCTTTTTCGCTAGTTGAGTAGTTGATTTCAGCTTTATTCAACTTTCTGCTAGCATATGCCACTGGGCTTAATTCTCCATCCAATGCATCTGATTTCTGTAGTAGAGTTGCACCTAACCCAATATTACTTGCATCCGTCCTTACTATGAATTCTTGACTTAAGTCAGGTAATTTCAAAATGGGTTTACTTGTGAGCTTTTCCTTCAATTCTTGGTAAGTCATTTCACATTGTGGTGTCCATGTAATGCGATCTGGATGTCCTTTACGTGTCAATTCAGTTAACGGTGCACATATGGAATTAAAGTTTTTGATATACTTCTGGTAGAAACCACATAATGAGACAAAGGATCTCACGTCCTTCTTGGTTTGTGGTCTCGGGGCTTTCTGTAGTTTCTCTAAATTCTTTGGGTCAGGGGTCATGTTTCCCTGATAAACTGTGTGTCCCAAAAATTCCAATTCTTTACATCCAACGCAACATTTGGTTGGTCGGGCTGTTAAATTTGCCTCCCTAAGTCGATCAAACAGCATGTTCAGAGAGTCAATGTGTTCCTCAAATGTTTCTGTTGCTATAAGGATATCATCCATAAAATTTGTTATACAGGGATTATTCAGAGGATCCAATAATTTTCTCATCATTCTAGAGAAGACACTAGGCGCATTCTTCAATCCAAATGGCAATCTATTAAACTCATAGTGTCCTTCTGAGGTACTAAAAGCTAGGTATGGTCTAACCTCAGGCTTTACTGGAATCTGATAGTATCCTTTACTCAGATCCACTTTTGAGAAATATTTAGCTTTATTTAGCCTGGCAAACAGCTGATTTGTATCCGGCAATGGATCCACCTGTCCTTCTGTAATAGCATTCAGTCTCCTGTAATCTATACAGAGTCTATGTTCTCCAGAGGGCTTCCTTAAGAGTACAACACCGGAACTATACGAAGACTCACTGTGCGAAATAATTCCTTCCTTCAATAGATAGTCTATCTCTTCCTTCAAAGCTTTCTCCTTAGCAAACGGAATCGAATATGGTTTCATACAGACAGGTGTGGAGTCTATTAGTTTCATATCATATTCCAATAGGTTTGTATGCCCTGGTCGGTCTGTTAACACCTCTGCATGATTATTTAGAACCTGTTGCACTCTCTCTTTCTGAGTTTTCGTTAAATGTGTACTGATTTTCACCTGTGCTGCTGTCTCACAGGGGTGTAATGGATATTCAAATGATGAAAGTGGTTCCTTTTTCATCTCCATGGCGATGGACAAGGTCAACAAGTGTGTCTCTTCCTGATGTTCTCTTTCCAAATATTTCTTCAGGAGATTCACATGATAGATTTTTTCTTTCCCCTTCTTATCTATCTTATAATTTGTTCTAGACACCTTCTCTAAACTGTATATGGACCCTGCCATCCAATTTGTAACTTATTCTGACTCCCGGGCAAAAGAAGCAGTACTTTCTCTCCCACAGCCAAATTTCTGTCTTTCGCCTTCCTGTTATAATAGGCAGCATGTTTCTTCCTGGCTTGTTTCAAATTTTCATTGGCAAGTTTCCAGCCAGTTTTTAACCGAGTGGTCAGCTCATTCACATATTGGTATGAAGATGTAATGTTTTCCTCTGCCTTTTCATCAGTCCACGTTCTTAACATAGCTACATATGGACCTTTAATTGTGTGGACCTATTTGTCCATGCACCGGTATGGTCTCTTCCACTCGAAGCTTTATAGTGATGATTTTTCCTCCCAGAATTATCATTCACAAAACGACCGCTACCAATTTTTCTTTTGGGGCTTTCTCCCCACTTAAAATTCTTGATGAGAGATTTCCTCCCTACATCCTCTTCCTCCAGTTTGTTTAAGTCCGATTGAGGGATTTTCGGCTTATCCTGGGGTAAGACATCTTTTTGCACTCTCCGCATAGTGGCCATTGTAAAACAGTTAAGTGAAGCTTGTCCGTGAAAGGGGCTTCCCATTCCATTTGGTCCACTTTATCAAATTTATATCTCTTTTTATTATCAGGCCTAATTTTGCCCCGTGGCGTGTCCAGGTCCTGATCCATGTTCCCACTTGTGGGTGTTCCCTCATGTGCTATGCTACACCTTTCTACAAAATTCTCAATGTCCCATCTTGCTTTGGGCCAATAATAATTGTGAGCCACCTTTTGAATGATGGTACCTATTTTCTCATGGTCCCCATCTGGTTTCACATGTAGACTCCTTATTAAGTCTGCCCTATATCTTTTAGGAAGTACCAGCTGTCCGTGACCTTTGGATCTAGCTCCAGTCTTCCTATACATCAACTTGTTTTTCATGTAAAAATCTCCCTTGCCTGGAGTTGTATGACAAGTTGACAATTTTCTGAAACAAGGCTTGAGTGTTTTATCCCCAGCCTGTGCCTTCCTCATCTCTTCTGGAGTGGTATCCAACATAATATCCTCCTCCTGTCTTGAGGTCGACCTGACCTGAAGGGTTGCCATATACACAGGTTTCCTTCTGCAACGGTCAGTGTCATGATTGTCCATCTGACAATTCTTACACCACCTTTTTCCTTGGTTGAAAGATTTTCTTTCATCATATTTCCTTTCATCGAATTGTGGGAATTTATTTTTATTTTCATACCGTGGCCTATCAAATTGGTGCTTACCTTTATTTTGATCCTTAAGATCAAATTTATTAAAGTTCTGTGGTGCCCTAAAGTTATCCACTTGTTTCTTTTTATTACCTGTTACCTCTGCTTGAGCTGCTTGATACCTTTCAGCAACATTTAGCAACTCACCCAGCCTCTCTGCACCTTGTTCCATGAGAAACTTTCTCAGGTCTGGAGCCATGGACTCTCTTAATTGCTCTATAAGGACCATTTCCTTAAGATCTTGGGTTTTCCCCAGAGAAGTCCATTTCTCCAAGTATGTCTCTATTCGTGCAGAGAACTGGTGATAGGTTTCACCTGACAGTAGTTTAGCATTCCTAAATTTTTTCCTATAAAATTCTGCATTCTTTTCATACCTTAACAAAAGAGCCTGCTTTAGCATGTCATAATTTTCCTGATCACCTCTGCTCATTTTTGCAAAAACTTCATAAGCTGCCCCACGAAGTCCCTGAGATAACTTTAAGCTCCACCTTTCTCTCTCTAACCCATACGTGGTAGCTAATAGCTCATACCTATTTAGGTAGCTCTCTATATCATCGTCTTTCTCAACAAAATGATCTAAATGAAAATTCATAGCTGAGGTTGAGGCTCCTTGAGTAACCGTAGCATCAGAGGCAAAGGGACTGGCACCATTTTCAGGAGCATGGCCTTGAAACTCAAACTCCCTTAGTCGTAACTCATGTTCCCTTTGTAATCTTTTATCTTCTGCTTCCCTTTCTGCAGCTATTTTCCTCTCTTCCCTTTCTGCAGCTAATTTCTTCTCTTCCCTTTCTGCAGCTAATTTCTTCTCTTCCCTTTCTGCAGCTAATTTCTTCTCTTCCCTTTCTGCAGCTAATTTCTTCTCTTCCCTTTCTGCAGCCTGTCTTCTTTCCTCGGCTTCCAATGCTTTAGCCTCTTTGTCAGCCTCAATCTGCAACCTCTTAGTCTCAGCCTCAGCTTCAAACTGTAACTTCTTAATTTCCCTTTCAGCCTCTAACCTTCTTTCGGCTTCTTTTTCTAATCTTCTTTCTTCGCGTTCAATAAATTTGTCACATTCCGTCGTGACATAGGCAACCATAACTTGCCCATCTAATCCTAACTCTTTTGCAGTCTGAACAGCAGCAGATCGAAACTTGGCCAGGTCCGCCATTGTCTATCAGGTAAATTTCTACAATGTCTAACCAACAATTTAATCTCTAAATATATCTAATGGACAACACAGGCACCGTGAGCTCAACCTTATTCAATTCCACCCAAGGATACCTTTTAATTCTATATTCCCTGAAGTGAATTACCCCCAATATTTTTAATAGGGAAAGATTCAAAATCCCAAGAGCGAGACCCCAATATATGTGGTGAAGTGGGATGTTATAAATATTTATAGGGGACTTAGTGTACTGACTGAGATCAGCTGTGAAGGTATCTATATCTATTAAGAGTAGTGTATTATAGATAACCTTACTTGCTACCACATATCTATATATCTCAGTCAGAATTATTCTGGAATAGTGTGATGACTACGTTATGTGTCTAGGGTATGTGTATGATGAAGTGTAAGTCACAACAACAGACAGATAAACAATTTAATTTAATCCACTACTCTTGACAACACTGTGACACTCACATACATATAACACTCTATGAGAATATCTTAAGGAGTCACTGATAACTTTTCAAATAACAATATGTATTCATGGTTATCATAAAGGTATATGTGTCCTGATTCAAATACAAAGGAACCAGGAATCACAATCAATTTTAATTACAAGTATATGTACAGACTTTATCAATATGAATATTGTAGTGACATATATTATTAAAATATCCTATGTGTGTCAGTTGTGTAGTGGTAATATGAGGTAATACTGGTTTTGTTTTGTTCAAGCTCTGTTGGTATTTGTCATCATGACTTCAATAGTTTGTCTTTTGGGACTAGTATTGGAGATGTTCTCAGTTCCTGATATTAAGACAATTAAATTCCCCTCTGAATGTTATTTTTATAAAGTTATTTCAAGATGAGGGGACATAATGTTGAGCTCAGCTGGCCAAATCAGCTTATCTTGCGTGATGGCGGCAGGAAAGGACTCCTCTGCTCGAATTCTCCCCTGGGCTCTGGAGACACCTCACTGATAGCTAAAAAGACCAAGGAGTATGCTGTCCGACTCTGGATTCAGCAAAGCTCTGACCAGGTGCTGCTCAGTACCATCAAGACCACGGTCCCTGAAAGCAAGAAGGATGTACCTTCTACTTCATAACTAATTGATACTCTAGTTCTACACTGAGCACAATACAACACAAACATTGAGTTCAGAGCGTTAGGCCAACTGTCAGCTTCATCTGAAATACTTTATACCAGTATTTACCTCCTTAATGGTTACCACGCCTCTGCACTTCCAGCATTATTTCTGTCTAATCAATCATCCAGGTGTCAGTGTACTATTTGGCCATTCCATGCCGTTTTACTTCCCTCCGACACCCTCTGTTCAGGCTGGAGCATTATAGGCTTTATCTCCTGTTTGCCACTGAACTACACATATATATACAGGCATAAATTAACAATTTACATTCAATTTTCATTAAAAGATACTGAATGGTTCAAGCTTACCACAATTTCATGGAAATAAACACAGATACGTTGATTAGCAATGAATTCTGGCACAATTACTGGCACAAATTCCCATCTGCTTATGTTCCAGGCTTTTATTTAACACAAATATGAGCTGGCTTCAACGCACTGTTGCTTTATCAAGATCATTTGCACTAGTGGTCTCGAACTAACGCTCCTAATTGAGTATATCAGCGAGTCTAGCCAATGAGGCCACGTTTCGACAAATTTTATTTTGGGTATAATTTATTAATTCCTGGACTATTTGCGTAACGTTTTACATATTCTTTGTCAGCAAGCCCCAAGGAACCCAAATATCCAAATTTAAAAGAGCTACGTGGCTGCGTTCAAAATATGTATTTTCTACCTCCTGTTTCGAAGATGTGCTGTCTGGGTACTGTTATGTTTTCAACCGTAAACCCATCTATTGTTATCTTTCCTAATAAGCGTTTTTTGTGATTTTAAAACCTAACTCTGGGAAGGGTAATGTATTTTATCACTGTCCGTCTGAAAAAAAGTTAGTGCATGTAGTCTTACACGCGTGATGGCAGCATTTGTGTATCGCGCGACGCGTGTTGCATGCGTTCCTGATTTTCAGCCCTCCCTCTCTCTTTATCCTTTAGTCCATCTGTTCGTTCGTTTTGGTAACGCAGTATAATTAATGTTAGGATTAATTTAGGTCATTACGCAGTCTGCCTCTCAATGTTTTTCCAAGAAATACAGCACACGTTTCATTGAAGAAAGCGGGTATAATACAGTAAGCTTTTACTATCAACGTGAAAGTGTTACAATTTGCAGACGAAGCAGAAAACAAGGGGGATTTCGAGTACAGTCATTGTGACAGCACTGTTCTTTACCATTCTTCTTCCTTTATTTATTATATGTATTTATTAGGCTTTATATTTACTTGATAATTTATATATGTGGATTAGAATATTCCACGACAATTTGGTAAGACGGAAGATGTAAAAGACTAAGAAGGTAGGGTAAAGGTAGTCCCATAGCAGAGTAAAGTGTTAGAGACCACTTTACTAGGTCCAGCATCTAGACGTGGGGTGACCAGTTCCCTTCCTCACTGCCTTTTCCTTCCCTAACTCAAGTGCAAAGTCAGGTACCCATTTACAGCTGGGTAGACTGAAGCGTGTCGAAACCGTAATCGAACACGGCACCTCTGCCGCTAGAAACCAGCGCTCTAATCACTGCTAAGAAGGTACCTTTGAGGAATAAGGATGAATCGAGCTTACGTGTTTTCCAGTCAAGCTTTTATATTTTCACATCCCATCTTCGAAAATACGTTGAATAATAATGTAAATATGTTTACCCCAAGTTGTTCCCAGGGGTCTCTGAAGAGGCAAAGAAAGAATAGGACTTCTGATCCCTCAAGCATGTCGTACGAGGCGACTAATACAGGTTGTGTTTGGGGCTTGCAAACTTATCATTAAAACAACATACTACAGAAACCACTGCTGTAATATCACATGAATGAATATTTTGGTGTAAAGGGGACAGCCACAGTAATGGCTTGTTGCTCCTTAGGGAGCAAACAAAAGGGAAATGATTATGTTGATGTTTTTGAAATTCAGATGTGTATTCTTTGTTTTAATGTCTCTATCACGCCACTTGTTATTTTTTTTAAATTCTGATTAGTAAACGCTTGTCAGCCAGTCTTCTGTCGGACAGTCCAGTTGGCCTGGAAACGAAAATCTTTGGCTCCTGTAGGTTCATAGGCCACTGATGACTTGCTTTCGTTGCTTCTGAAGCCATCGTATAGTTTATGCAGGTGCGTAGTTTTATGGCAGGGACACTCTTGAAAAAAAGATGACCACATTATAACCTGAATGTGTGTGTTACCGGGGCCCGAAAGGAAAGCAAAGAGTTTGAACACCTTACACTACCTGGCTGTCAACAGAAGCAGACTAAGGAGGATTAGGCATGGGTCCGGTTACCTTACCTTAAACATGAAGCCACCAAAACGTCATCATATAAAAGACGTTGTGGGCTTGTTAATTTGGTGTCAAGGTGTTTACTTTAAGTGTTTGAACTTATCATAATCAATTTTAATCAAAGATTAATTTTAATTGACGGAGGAAACCGCGGGTTCCGAAAAATTAATATTCAGCTATGACTTAAGATCACAAAAGTAGCAAAGGAAATACAAGTTTTATGAAAATATATTATTACCAAATGCACTAGAAACAAACATTTTCTCATACATTCTATTGCATGGGGTAAAAGTTGATGGTTTATTATCATTAGGCAGCACCTCTTCATAAGGTTCTCCAAATGTATATCTATGTATATGTGGGGCAATGACTAAGAGCCAGGGATCAAGAACTACAGGACGAACCAGAGTCCTCTGGGAGGACAACATTAGACACTCTCTGAAGGACCGAGTACTAGATTGGAACCAGGCCAGGATGAAGACAGCTGATAGGATAGTATGGCGCTCTCTCTGGCACACCTCTACGCCCCAGGGTAGAAGAGGAAAGACTAGGTAAGTATGCATGTGTATATGCGTGTGTGTGAGTAACGAAATAGTGATTAATGATGAGCGGCGTCCACTTGTATTCTATGCAATAAAATTTATGGAACATTTATTTTCTACTTTTTAATGCGTTAGGCGCATAGTCAGTTATGACTGAAGGTATTTTATTTCTAGGCAACAGCAACAAAAGTAGGTCCGTAAAACGTGTTTTTTTGTTGGTATTTTTTCTTCTTTTACTTGTTATAATTTGAAAAAGAATGGATCAAAGACAAGGTCCCTTCAGATATGCAGCTCACTGGATTTATTTTCTGTGAGCTCCACTTCCCTCAGGTCATTCTCCTGTCTTTTTTTAATGTACTCTTAGATTTTTCCGTCTTTCTTCCCCCCCCCCCCCCCCCCCCCCCCCCCCCCCCCCCCCCCCCCCCCACCCGCCCCCCCCCCCCCCGCCCTTCCCCCCCCGCCCCCCCCCCCTCCTGCCCCCCCCCCCTCCCCCCCCCCCCCTCCCCCCCCCCCCCCCCCCCTCCCCTCCCCCAGGGGCACACATGTCAATGAATGTCCCGCTGTATAAAACTCAAGTTTTCTGAGCATCTGTTTTTATCTGTATGTACATGTGCTTCATTGACTATAAGAAGGCTTTTGACAGAGTCCATCATGAGAAAATAATTGAATGCCTCGAAGACATAGGTATTGATGGAAAGGATATAAGAATACTCAGTAACCTTTATTGGGAGCAAACTGCCACAGTAAGATCTGGAAGGAATTATTCACATACATAGACATAAAAAGAGGTGTCAGACAAGGTTGTGTGCTGTCCCCCTGCCTATTTAATCTATACACCGAAAACATTTTCAAACAGATACAGGAAATACCAGGACTGAACATCAGTGGAAGGTCAATAAACAACCTTAGATATGCAGATGATACCGTGTTTTTAGCTGAAAGCGAACAGGAGTTACAAGAACTAGTGAAGCAAGTGAACAGTATAAGTCAAGAATATGGACTCGACATTAATATTGAGAAAACAAAAACTATGATAATTAGCAAAACAGACGATAAACCCACATTAAAGATAAGCGTAAATGAGAAAATCCTGGAACAAGTCAAGAGCTACGTATATCTTGGTCGTATAATAACAGAAGATGGCAGATGTGAAACAGAAATCAAGCAGAATAGGAATGGCCAAAGCTACATTCAACAACATGAAACATATACTGACATCTAAACAGTTATCTCACAAATTAAAACTGAGAATCATAAAGTGTTATATATATTCTGCATTTCTGTATGGTGCAGAAACATGGACGATGTATAAGCATTTGGAAGAAAGAATTGCATCTCTTGAAATGTGGATATATAGAAGAATGGGGCGTATCTCGTGGAAAGAGAAGAAAACAAATAAGGAGGTCCTAGAAAATCTAGGTATGAAAAGAGAACTAATGAGAGAGATCAAAGTTCGGCAGCTAAAATACTTTGGCCACATAAAAAGGCATAACACCTTGCAGAAGACCATAATAGAAGGTAGAGGTGAAGGCAAACGTGCAAGTGGGAAGATAACATCAAGAGATGGACAGGAAAGAGTCTTTCAGAGTGCACCACCAAGACAAGAGACAGAAGACGTTGGAGATCCTTTACAGCCAACCTTCGTTGTGGAGATGGCAGCTGATGATGATGATGATGTTTTTATCTTGTCATATTATTTAACCCATATTTGCCCAGCTTCCCACTTTTCTTTAAGGCGTCTGATAAACAATTTGTGGTTCTGAATTTCTGTTTTCTATCATATTTGTCTCCTGTCCATTTGTTTACTAATCCTACTTTGAAATTGCATAGCTATTTCAGTTAGACTGTTCTTTTAAACCAAACATACTTTCAAACATGACAGGTCCTACTGTCACCCATAAAATTTGTATATCCAGTTGATTTGTTTATCTCTTCATCATCTTCATCTCCTTAAGGAACATGAAGAGTGTCCGATTGTCAGAGCGGTTAGAACGCTTGACTCTCGTGGCAAAGGTGCCGGGTGTGATTCATGGTATCGACACGCTCCAGTCTACCTAGCTGTAAATTGGTACCTGGCTTTGCTCTTGAGTTAGGGAAAGAAAAGGCAGCGAGGAGGGGAACTGGTCATCCAACTGTCGATGCTGGATGTAGTATAGTGAAGTCTCTAACACTTTACTCCTCTGCGGCAGCATCTGCTATGAGACTACCTTTACCTTTATAAGGCGCATGAAGCAGATGGCTACCTTGAGGAAGCAATCGCCAAAGCGCAAGCTCGTGCACTGGTGGCTTCTGCAGCGATTTGCTTTACATGATCAAATTGCCAGCACCGTGAAAAACCTCATAATAGTAGCCTTTTACGACTTACTTGATGGAGCAGTCACCAACCAAGAACTACTTACTCGGAGTAGCCAGGAGGACATGCACACCATCCTAGCAGGCACACACTTGAGCTAATTGAGACCCCGATGCCATCACAAGAACAGCTATGCTATGGACCCCTGAAGGAAAGCGAATGAGAGGCTGACCCAAAACAACTTGGCGAAGAGCTGTGGAGGCCGAGATGCAAAGAATGAACCAGAGATGGGGCACTGTACGAAGGATGGCTGCCGGCCGAACAAAGTGGAAGCAGTATGTTGCTGCCCTACAAGACGCCACCAGGCGTGATGGTCACTGACTGCTTTGACAGTCGGCGGTTAAGGATTAAAGAAGATGATGATGGAGCAGTACGCGTATTCTTTCGTTGTCTCCTCAGCGATTCCCAGGAACTACACGGGACATTTAATCTATCATCATTCTTTCATTATTAACCTTTGAACTCCTTTAGATGCGTAGACTTTCAACAATATCACGCTTTGCTCTTCAGTCCTACTCTTTCTGCTTACGTTCTTTTCATGTCATCCTTGTCTGTTTCAAGTCTGTTCTCATCTCCGTGTGTGTATTTTTGTGTGTGGATCTCTCTCACTTTCCTTTATCTAGAAGATTCCAGAGCGAAAGAATTATCTTGTTGCGCTCACTGCTGGTTTCCTGGACATCTTTAATCGCCTTCTTGTTCTACCAGCGTTAATTTTAATTCTGTCCATTTATGTGTTAATTTCAGCCACACCTCTGATCTTGCCAATCATGTCTTCTTCTTCGTACACTCTCAGACGTCAACTTGAATATTTTCAAAGAAAGCAGTAGTCAGCTTGAGGCTATTTCTATCTCCATAGAACTTTTCCGTGAATGTTACTGGTGACGGCCACATGTGTTTTTTCTGTTCCTCATATATTGGGCATCTTTGAAGCGGATGTTCAGCCGTCTTGTTATCGGTGCCACAGTTACACTATCATCGGTAGTTCTTATCTTTAGCTTGTTGAGTAGGTGGTATCCCAATCTATTGTGCGGAGTCTGCCAATCTGTCAGCCTTTTCATTTCCGGGCAAGTTACAATGAGATGGGATCCGCTGGCAGAAACCCATTTATGAAGTCTGTAATCTTTTTGTTGCTGTTTTTGTTATTCTCCACGTTTAAGGCGCCATACAATAGGACTGTCTGAACATTTGAATTGAACATTCTTAGTTTTGTTTTGGACTTACTATTATTACATTTCCCATTGCAATGACAGTCCTTTTTGCTCTCTGTATTCTTATTTCCTCATAAGTTATCAAGAAGAACAACGTGGCATGCCCCAAAAACTGAGATACATGGCCAAATTGATTTTATTCTTGTATCCAAAAGATTCAAGTCCAGTATTAATAAAGCCAAGACTTGGACTTTTCCTGGCGCCGACATTGGTAGTGATCACGACATGGTATTGATGACGCTCAAGCTTAAACTTAAAAAGAACTATAATCAAAACAGATGTTCTCAGTTAAGATTCAATTTAGACAAACTGAAAGATCCAGAAATCGCGGGAATCTTTGAGGCAACTGTTGGAGGAAAATTCGCAGCTCTCAACTTTTTGGAGGATGATATCAACTCAATCACAGAGAACATGAAAGACGTGCTCATTGAATCAGCAACAGAAATACTTGGTAAAAGAAAGAAAATAAACAAACCATGGGTTACAGATGACATTCTGAAGTTATGTGATACACGGCGAGAAATGAAAAAGGTTAAGAAAGAGGTTCCTGAAGCAGCATGGCAATACAGTATGGTGAATAAAAATATTAGGAAGAAAATGAAACAGGCCAAAGAAAAATGGGTAGCTGATCAATGTGAGTCCATTAATACGGGGCTAATAAAAGGTAACAGCAAGGCAGCTTTTGACACATTAAGAAAACTATCAAAACCCCAACAGCCCAGGGTAACTGTCATAGAAGATAGCAATGGGGCTCTGCTCAATGAAAAAACAGCTGTAATGAGAAGATGGACAGAATATTGTAAAGAATTATATAACTGTAAACTTGACACTAACTTAGGCATATTAAACAACATTAAGTGCGAAAACAGGGAACTCGGAAATGCAGCAATATTACGGGAAGAAGTGGAAGAGGCTATATGTTCGATGAAAGGAGGGAAGTCACCGGGTGTGGATAATATCCCAGCAGAGCTCTTGAAATATGGAGGACCAGATATAGTAAAAATCATGACAACAATTTGCCAGAAGATATGGAGTACAAAAAAATGGCCAAAAGAATGGACGCAGTCATTAGTAATACCGCTTCCAAAGAAAGGAAATCTAAAAATGTGCAAGAACTACAGAACCATTAGCCTTATTAGTCATCCAAGTAAGGTGATGTTAAGGATACTTTTGAACAGAATAAAACAGAAATCAGAAGAAATCTTGTCAGAGGAACAGGCTGGCTTTAGACCAAAAAGAAGTACCTCAGAACAAATCTTCAATATTAGATTACTTATCGAAAAACATCTCCAACATCAACACGATTTATACCATAACTTCATCGATTTCACAAAAGCCTTCGATCGAGTCTGGCATGAAGGCTTATGGCAAGTAATGAGAAAATTCAATTTTGATACCAACATCATAGATATCATTGAAGCACTATACAAGGACGCAAGCAGTGCTGTTTTTGCAAGCAACGACATTGGAGAATTTTTCAAAACAACTGTAGGAGTTCGGCAGGGATGTATCCTGTCCCCAGTGCTCTTTAATATTTATCTAGAACATATTATGCAAGAGGCTCTCTACGATTATAAATCAACCATATCGATTGGAGGCCGACCTCTGTGCAACCTACGTTTTGCTGATGATATTGATCTGATAGCTGGATCAGAATCAGAACTTCAAGACCTTACCTCTAGACTGGAGAAAGTAACAAGAACGTATGGGATGGAAATTAATATAGAAAAAAGCAAGATATTGGTGAATAGCCATAAGAAACATGTTCCGACCAACATTACGTTTAATGGGCAAACGTTAGAAGAAGTTAACACCTTTAAATATCTCGGGTCCACTATATGCAGTGATGGAAGATCAATTAAAGAAATCAAGACAAGACTTGAGATGGCCTCAGCTGCCATGACAAGGTTGAATGTGATCTGGAAAAGTAACATCAGTTTTCCTGTGAAGATCAAATTATACAAATCACTTGTATTATCTATTCTCTTGTATGGGTGTGAGAGCTGGACACTCACTGCAGATACGGAGCGAAGGATTCAGGCTTTCGAGCATAAATGTTATAGAAGAATTTTGCGCATTTGCTATAAAGAGCACAAAACAAATGTCTATGTTAGAGAGAAGATAAACACCTATGCAGGCCACCAAGAACCACTTTTGTCAACAGTGAAACGTCGAAAGCTTGCCTGGTTTGGGCATGTAACTCGTCATGACTCCCTTTCGAAAACGATCCTTCAGGGAACAGTCGAAGGTAAACGGAGAAGAGGAAGGCAGAGAAAATCCTGGGCTGATAACATCAAAGAATGGGCAGGACACGGTTTTTCCACACTTGTACGCATTGCTGAGGATAGAGAGCAGTGGAGGACCCTGTCTGCTGATGCTTCCACCATGGCACCCCTACGACCCATGACGGGTTACGGGCTGAGATGATGATGATTCTTATTTGAAGATCGTTTATCCGTTCTTCCTCCAGCATGTCGTAAGAGGCGACTGATATGAGGTGGCGCATGTAGCTGACAATCTCTACTTTTAAAAGAAATTGCAACACAAAACGCCACTGCGAGAACACATGAATAATTGGCGCGTGCTTCCTACAAGGGGACCAGTTGTAGTTTCTGGCTCATCCTCTCTCTATCTCCCTCCCTCCCTCTCTCTCTCTCTCTCTCTCTCTCTCTCTCTCTCTCTCTCTCTCTCTCTCTTACCAGATGTTGTTTTTCTTTACTCTCTTTCGCACATTAACACTAAAAAAAATAATGTTCCTTAATTTACGGAAAACTCAGTTTGGCTGCCGTGAAAGCTGAGCACAAAAATCTGGACACGACCGTAAAATATCGCAGGAACAAGCTGCCCGTAGCACCCTGTCTGTTACGTGAAAGCGGACAGTCTGTTAATTAGATAGCAATGCCCCTTTAAGATTTTAGAAAAAGTTAAGGCCGTAAATTGAAACTAAATCTTAATTTTGTTTTCTTAACTAAAATTAACATATATTTAACAAGAATGTCTTCCTTGTGCTCGAATATTCTGTTTTGTGTGTGAGTGTGTATGTGTTTTTTCCACCTCAGTTTTCTTTGAAGGCCTTCTACGAATTCAGAGAGTTCTCCCGGTCTCTGGACGGGGGGTGGAGCTTCATGCGATCTCAGCGTGAAATGGGAAAAGTAAATAATCAATTACCAGGTTCAGCCGCTGTTTTTTTTTCATCTTTAATTATTTATTTATATGTGTTCTTCTTAATTACTAAAGGACATAACTGTGAACATTTCCGAAATAATGAAGAAAGAGATACAGAGAGTGAGAGAGAGAGAGGTGAACGTGTAGGCAGCGTTAGTATCAGGCTCTAGAATGGCGAAATACAAGGAAAAGAAGAACAAAAACCTATTGCCACGCGACAGATCAAGCGACAAACGAATGCTGGGATAAATAGTTACCAACAGTCAGAAAACACCAGTTGTCACAGCAGTAAAAAAAAAAAAAGACCTGTAGTTACCAGCAGTCACAAAACACCAGTCATCAAGAAACATCACTAGTAAGCAGCCAGAAAAATACCAGTAGTTACTGCTGTTTAAAAAAAAACACCAGCAGTAACAAAACAATGTGGTTTCCAGCAGTGAGAAAACACAAAGTAGTTACCAGCGTCGGTAAACAGGTAGTAGTTACTAGCAGTTAAAAAAAAACTGGTAGTTACTAGAACAATAGTTATCAGCAGTCAGAAAATATCAGTAGTTACCAGCAGTAAGAAAAGACCGTTAGAGACCGGTAGTTACCAGCAGTCGGAAAAGACAACTAGATACCAGCAGTCAGAAAATGCCGTTAGGGACCAGCATAAAAAACCTGGTAGTTACCAGCAGTCAGAAAAGACAACTAGTTACCAGCAGTCAGAAAAGACAACTAGTTACCAGCAGTCAGAAAAGACAACTAGTTACCAGCAGTCAGAAAAGACAACTAGTTACCAGCAGTCAGAAAATACCACTAGTTACCAGCAGTAAGAAAACGCCGTTAGGGACCGGTAGTTACCATTCGGAAAAGACAACTAGTTACCAGCAGTCGAAAACGACGACTAATTATAATTACCAGCAGTTGGAAAATACCACTAGTTATCAGTAGTTTAAAAAAAGCAAAATAACTCAACACCGTACATTTAAAAGACTTAATGAAAAACAGGAAGAGGAATAACACTTTTTGAAAGTAGATTTTCGTTACCACACTTTTTTTTCTTTTTGTCCTGGTATTCAGTATAATTTCTAACTCTTCTAATCTGCATTATCGCTACTTTGTTCTCTAGTTCACAGCCTCGGGTTTCATGTTTGTAAAAAAATTGACAGCCATTTGTGTCTGCATATTCCATCAGACGCCGGTTCTGCAAATCACACGTTGTATATTTTTAAAAACTTGTCTTGAGATATATTCCACGCGCGAGAAGTATGCTAAATAACCGCGTATTTTTAAAATAATCTAACAGCTGTAGTAGCGGTGGATGTGGATGTATGACATTTACTGACAGTGACACAAGTTTCTATACTATGAATTAATTTTCTATCAAGGCAGATAGATAATGAGGGGTCATATTTTTTAGGACAGCTTGTCGCCTTAGTACCGCTTAATTCTATCTCCACTGGTTTTGAGAAAAATGCGTTTAAAGTTTGTGGGTTACTAGTTGAGAAGAAGGGTGTTCGGCTGACAGAGGGGTTAAAGCGCTGGTCCCTCGCGGTAAAGGTGCCAAGTGTCCCGCCACGTAGAATTACTTGCAAACTACCTTCGTAACCTTTAGGGTACTTACCATTGTCCAGTACTAGACATGTTTTAATGCGTCCGTCGTCCGACCTAACGATTACTTACATTTAAGCCCCAAGTGTGTGTGTGAGTGTGTGTGTGTGTGTGTGTGTGTGTGTGTGTGTGTGGGGGGGGGGGGTGATACTGGAGCGGTTGATATGAAATAAAGGTTTTGAAAGTCCCAAAGGAGGGGCGTCGCTCCGTCGCCACCCCATTGGATCCGCTAATGATAACCTACAGCATGAGAATGGAAGTAGAGGCAGTTACTGCTGCCTTAATATGGCTGTCTGACACTTTATTAACAAAGGCAGTTATTGTATCAGACTCACAATCCATGCTTCCATAGAAGCCTCAAATCTCCAAGAACTGATATGGATCTACTGTCCTGGTCATGCAGGGGTATGCGGCAATGAAAGAGCTGACAAACTAGCTTCAAGAGCACCCATAGAAGGTGAATTGAACATGGTTAAGAGAGAAATACTGAAGGCAATTCATGATCGTCTATTAGAGAATGACACTGCAATCGATGAATCATCATGGCTAAGATTGCTGGAATTTGGCATCAAACGTAAGACCAGCAGAGATGGACGTATGAGAGGACGCATCCGGCGTGTATACAACCAGTGCGCAACAGGAACAATTAGCATTCATACTCTTCGACATTTGCTGAGTGGGTCTTAGCACCTATGTGCAGTGACGTCAATTCTGATTAACATTAACATTAATGAGTTCGATTCACGGTATCGACACCATAGAGTCTACCCACCTGTAAATGGATAAGTGTCTTTGCTCTTGAGTTAGGGAAGGAAAAGGCAGCGAAGAAGAAAACTGGTCACTCCATCCCCTTACGCTAGACCTAGTATAGTGAAGTCTTTAATATTTCACACCTCTATGGCAGTATCTGCTATGTGACTAAAAGAAGAGTTAAAAAGAAGGATACATCACCTTAACTCTTTGACTCCTGACCAACGCTCACAGCGAAATTTCGCTTGATGATCCAACGTGTTAACTGTAAGATATTGTGTAGGTTGATAGATTAAAGGGAGCCGCGGTAGCATAGTGGTTAGTGCACTGGCTTCCTAGCTCAGTGGTTTATGGTTCGATCCCCAGATGAGGTGGGATTTTTTTAAGGCCGCAAACGGCTCCTGGGTCGACCCAGCCCCAAATGGGTACCAGAGCAACTCTGGGAAGGTTAAGGCGGCCGGTGTGATGCTGACCACATCACCCCTAGTGTGCCGACGGTCGAGAAAATATGGGCCTAACACCATATTCCCAATATGCCTCAATAGGGCGTGTAACGGGATCCTTTACCATTACCTTTTTTTGATAGATTAAATTATACGATGTCGATTTATGACCCTAGGTCAATTTTGGCCTAAAGTGGAGATGGAATGAAGCAGTACTAAGGCGTCGACTGTTGTAGACAACCCACGAGCTGTGGGAATCTGTTTCAAAAACACCGACCTGTTTAAATATCTACCTTAAAAGATATAGTCTACTTTCTTGTTTCAGAGTACAGGCATACCCCGCTATTACGACATGTTTGGTTCCAACCCGTCGTCGTAAAGCGAATCATTGTCTTTTTTTTTCACTTCTCGATTCATATACTGTACTGCTATAGTCATATATGGGCTTAAATGACGTAAATAAAGCCTTTATAATTAAAATAAATAATGTACGAATGCGATTTCTCCATACTGTAGTCTTAAAGTCAGCACATACAAAATGTTTCTTCAACTTATTTCGCGAAAAGTGTAAGAAAACTGCTTACTGCTCCGTGCTCAGTAAATAAAGAATTTATACACAGAGATGCAGCACCTACCGTGTTTTTAACTCCAGCAGGAAGCCGTCGTTTCAGTGAGGCAGCTGTCGGATATTCGGGGTATAGTTACAATTTAAAACCGTCGTATGAGCGAAGCGTCGGAAAGCTAAGGTGACCATATTTTCAAAACCCTAATCCGGGACAAAATAGTAGATTTGACCTATTTCAATGCAAAAAATCGGGACAAAAGGGTAAAGAAAAGGTCAAAAGTCGGAACACGTCCCGGAAAAATCAAGTTGATGTCAATTTAAAATAATATACAATTTATATATACATTTGAATAACATTGAATAACATACATTTTACTGTATAAGTTTAACTACTTAAACTAATAACAGAGAAAAACATCAATAATCCTTACTTAAGGTGAAGCTGAGTTACTGTACTTTTCAGATGAGTGGATTTTTTATCAATAGGTCCTTCTTTGCAAGCAGCATCTTAAAAAACTCGACACATGTTTCCTCACAGTTCACTTTGGTTGTCAACATAGCTTTCAAAGTTTCAACACCTAGCTGTGTTTTATCACTTGCCCATAAGCTGTTCATCAAAGAAAACACTCTTTCTGTGGCAGCATTTGTTCCAGGTAGACAGGAAAAAAAACTCTGCCAACTTCAAAATATTTGAAAATGTCACATTATTGTATTTGAAGTGGGAAACCATTTCAATCCAACGTTGTGGTGGCAATGTTTTTTTGGCACCCCATTCACTAATTTTCTGAGAAATAACAAACTGCTTCATATAGACATATTCGTCATAAATTTCAGTTTCTGTAAAGTGGGCTGAAGGTAATGTTTGAATCACTAGTGATGATGGTATCTCAATATCTGCCCAAATTGGTATTCTGTTCATCGTTACCCAGCTGTAGGATTCTAGGTCTTGAAAATTTGTTGCAGCCCATTTATTCAAATAATTGAAAGCTGTTTCATAGAACGAAGAAACGCTAGCTTGAAACTTTTTCACATCCTCCTTTGGAAGTCCTTTCATTTCCAGCTTTTCAAGGTTTAGCTTAACTCTTGATGGCAAGAAACAGTCTTCCAGTTTAGACTTCAAAATAGTTTTCAACCTGTTGATGCTGTCAATGACTTCAAACACAGTGACCGCCTGTCCCTCTATTTTTTGCACTGTTTCGTGGAATGGAGAGGCCTGACTGTAAACAAAAACAAGCCATGCCTCAGATAGAGGATTTTCAAAGAATGTCTGTATAAAAACTGAGCATCTGTCTTGAGATTGAAAATATGATTTTAGAGGCAGGAACATCTGAAGAACCCTTTCAACAGCAGAGCAAGCCACCTAGTCTGAGCATAACCTAAGATCATCTGGAAGTCTGTTTCCACAAACTGGCAAAACTCCTTGAGTCTTTCAACTCGTACTGTTTATGATTTGAAGAGTAGATAAATTTTAGCAATAATCAGCTCGACATCAACAGGCAGTACATCTGCAGCTGTTCGAACAGTTTTGTGGAAAATATGACCTGCACACCCAACTCCTATAAGACCATGTCCAAGGTTTTCTTGCAGTTTTTTGAAAACATTGTTCTGTCCTTTCCTTTCAGCACCTCCAAAATTGGAATTTGTGTTGTCTGCGCATAATCCAACTACTTTCCTGTCTAAACCATTTTTAGTTATGCAGTCATTAAGAAAACTACTTACAATATCAGATGTTTCACCTGGCAATGACTTTAACTCTAATATTTTAATTTTCACTCCATTACTGTGATCAAAGTATCTGACAAGCAAAGGAAAAATCTTGAATTCTTTGTGGTTGGATGCATCTGTCAGTACAGAAATAAATGTAGACTTTTCTAGGTCACACCATAACTCACTTAGAATATGGGGTGCCAAGACATTTCGAATAATGGCTTCTGTTTTCGTACGTGCACATGCAAATTTTGGCTCTAAAGTAACCTGAAGTAATTTTGATGTGCAATTCATAGACCTGAAAGTATGATTGTGTAGCACTGTATGGTATGCAAAGGCGCCTTCTATAGCAGCTAATTGCTCTTCTTGGTCACCAATTTTATCAGCTCTGAAGAAAGTTTCTAACGACGAGCTTGATGCAGCTGTAACGACGGCTCTCTTATGTTTCTCACTGCTTATGTGGTTCTTAATATCACCACGTCCACTATGGCTTATCGAAAACCCGGAGGCACATATATTGCATCGTACATTGAAGTTTGATGTATTCTTTTTAATAAACGGATATTCCTTTTGTAAATCTTCATTGAAACTGCATTTACGCTTTGGTACCATTTTCTTACAACAATAACAAAATATGCACAAATAGTTCACCGTTTAAATTAAATAAACGTATACCGTACGCAAAATCTTGGTACTTTACCACTACCTAACATTTCAAATAACTGCGAATATCACATTGGAACTACAAAACTAATTCGCGGTCCTGACAACCTCTTGTGCTGTTTCGGCGCCAGTTCACTAATAAATTAAAAATTCCCTCAAGTCAGCCACGAAATAACAAATTGTTTTTTAATCTGTGAGATTTATGCCAAATTGGCAAATTCGTCCAAAACCGGGACAAATTGGCGTCCCGGATTGCATCGAAAAAAAGTCGGGACAAATTATCAAAAATGGTCGAAAACCGGGAATGTCCCGGAAAAACCGGGACGTCTGGTCACCTTACGGAAAGCGAATCGTCTCAAAGCGGGGTACGCCTGTATCTTGAATTTAGAATAGGTGTAGCCGATATATAAAGGTCATCTCTATCTGGAAATCTGTGGTTGACTTGATGTTTTTATGATTTCCGCGTATTTTAAATGAAAATGATACAAACCGTAAACAAAAAACGTAGTCACTGGTAGATCAAAGATTTTCGCTGTTATCACGCCGAAAAATCACAGTGAGATGTAATATACAGTGATCAACCAGTGACTACGTTTTACATTTACGGCTCGTATAATTCTCACTAACTGAAAAAAATGTATTTCGCTTAGCCATCACTTCGTTATCTCTTATTGTTTGCAAGTAATTTGTATCATCACCGTCTATTCGTCTTGCTATACGTATACACTTCAGCTTTTATAATATTGATATGGTTGGTTATGAAATTGTGGCGTTTTTATTATTTAGATTTTTAACAGATAACAAGCAACAGAAATGCTATAGCCCCGTGTGTAGTTCTCGAAGGTTCGGGGAGAATCTTAGGATACAAACAGATAATAGGACTAATATTCCATCAGGTTTATTGTAAAAAAAAACAAACCCACTAATACGAGATTGTGCTTGGGAGCTGGCAACCTCACCATGTTAAACAAATGGTCATAGATACCTCCGTTGCTTTGCTTGTTCTGTATTGCAAGCTTCCTCACGGAGACAATCTGCAATGGTAGCTTCATGCTCCATAAGGAGATGATGAGAATCGCTATGGATAAAGTCGTTAGCGAAAGTGGTTCTTCTTTTCTTCTGCGTTCGTCCTGAAAATGACGTTTGTTACGTTGTGTCGCCGTTTACAGCAAAGCTGCGATATTTGCGCCTTCCGGCCCGACACATCCGGTTTCAGCATGGCATTTTTGGGATCCTCTTCGATCCCTACTCTCTGGCCAGACTGCAGTGATGCAGCCTGTTTCCAGGACCACCACTTGGAGGTGGAGTAGCGTCTTGGTCAGCTCTGGTTCGCTGACCCTGACGCGAGCAGTCAAGCTATGGGTCGCTAGGTGCAGTTATCACTGTTGCTGCGTCTTCGGTCCCAAAAGTAGTTCAGCCCTGTTTAGAAAATACTGTACCAAACTAGTGCTTCCTAACCCCGACGTCAAGGCGCCGATATATGGCATCCTTCGATTTATCATGTCACGACTCATGTCCTTGATTTTTTTTTAAAGTCAGAATTTAACAGATTTTGAGACAGCTATTCTAAAATGGAATTTGTGGGTCAGAGTGTGCTCAATACGTGTCCTTAATGCGGAATTTCTTAATCTGTGGTCCATGAACCCCCCTGGTGTCCATGAACGCATTCTAACTTTTTTTTTTTTAATGTAAAACTTTTGCCTCGTGTTGGCGAGGCGCGTCCCGTTCAACCCTGTCGGTTATATTAGGGCGCATGTCCAAATATAAAAGATCCTTAGGGTCCGTGCACGTATTTTAAGGGATCCATGTAAAGGTAAAAGGTAAAGGAACCCATTACATGCCCATTGAGACATATTGGGAATATGGTGTTAGGCCCATATTATCTTGACCGTCGGCACACTAGGGGTGATGTGGTCGGCATCACGCCGACCGCCTTAACCTTCCCAGAGTTGCTGTGGTACCCATTTGGGGCTGGGTCGACCCAGGAGCCGTTTGTGGCCTAAAATATTCCCACCTCATCTGGGGATCGAACCATAGACCACTGTTGCATTGGCAAGAAGACGAAGATTGGCTGTTTACCGCTCCACTTATGTTCCAGTCTTGACGATCGGATGATAGTCATGGGCAATGACTACAACCCACAAAAGTCAGCTCCAGACCTCAGCCATTTTAGTTGGTTTGCTTGTAATTAATTTCGTCGCTATATGTGATTAAACCATTTCAGGTGGTGTATTTGAGGTTACATCCGTCGCTATGTGTGCATTAACGATTTTAGATGTTGTCATTGTAATTTCGTCCGTCGATATGTGAGCATAAACTATTTTAGATGTTGTCATTGTAATTACGTCCGTCGCTATGTGTGCATTAACCATTTTAGGTGTTGTCCCTATAATACTAAGAGTTAAAGTAGTTTATGCACACGTAGCTACAGATGTAATTATACTTTAATTTATTTATAAAGATAACATAAGTGTTATATATCAAAATGTGAAGAAATGAAACCCCTACATCATGCACGTAACTAAATTGATCAGTGGTTTGAAACATGCATTCAGCTATAAATTTTCGCTATTGACGGGGATCGATCATCGGCCTCTCTAGAAGGCCGCTCGTATACTAAGAGTTAGGTATCCTCCTTGTAATTACGTCTGTCGCTATGCATTTACCATTTTAGGTGGTTAACTTGAAATTACGTCAGTCGCTATGTGTTCGTAAACCATTTCAGGTGCTGTCCTTGTAATTACGTTCGTCACAATGTGTGTGCGTAAACTATTTAAGGTGCTGTCTGTCACGGATTGCCTCCCCTCCTTTGCAGTAGTGGTCCAACAATGGCCAAAACTCAAGAGTATCTAAACTGGGTCGTCAATGGTGTTTACCTACAATTTTAATAATGAATTAGTCTTTAACAGTTAAAATAAATATGGAAAGTTGAATTTTGCTGTAAATACAAGTTTTCGTCCCGGAGACGTAGGTGAGGATGTATCAAAGTCCGTTGCTTTCGCCTATTTAGCACGAACATTTAACTCTAGGTGAGTCCTGTCGCCGTGGTTTCCGTCACTTCTCTTTGGTGATGAGTGCACTTCTCTACATACTAGCGGCGTCGTAACGTTAGTACTTCAAACCGTCTGATGCTTGTAACCACGTACTTTTTAAGAAAAAATAGAAAGACAAACGCCTCTGCTAAATAAGTACACTGAGTTTGAAGCTTAACAGGCGCATCCTCTCGCTGTTCACCCACCAATGTTAATCTCTCAGAAGAATTAAATTCTTGAGTATACACAGTGTAACTCAGGAAAGATGAATAGAAATCACCACTATTCCTCTGGGTGTTAACTGGGAAAATGTGTCTGGACAGCGCAAATAATGATTTGTGCCTGAACTAACATTAACAAGTTACATATATCTCACAAAAGGATATGTTACACTTGAGGCACATGTGATGTAATCATCACTCATCAGTGCTCCAGTCGGAGTCTGGGGTCACCTCTGCTGTCAGATTTACCGCACGACTTGCCAGAGGAAATCACCAGCGCTTGCTGTAGTGGTTTATGAATATACTATTTTCATATGTTGCGGTTGCAAGCCTCAAATATAACCACTTAGCAAGAAAAACATGTCAAATTTACATTTGTACAAATAAATGTTACACTTACCCCAAACTTTTGGGTTATACACAATCTCCTCGCACAGCTTTCGGATGGACATGAGCAATTTATGTTCATATACTCTCGAATCACTTGGTCTAGGAAAGTATAGTAATTCCTTCTTACAACGGGTGTTCTGTGATATACTTGGCCTTGTGAAATTAGTAATTCCTCTTCGAGGGGTGTTCTGCGATACACTTGGTCTGGAAAACTGTAATAATTCCTCTTTGACGGATGATCCAATTCCTTTCAGTGTCCAGACTCTGTATTTATAAAGGGCGAGCTTACTTTTTAAGGTTTTAGGTTTCCCAAATACTTCGATCTGTCACTTATAAGTAAGGAAGTCTAGGTTCGATCCTTCTCTTTCTGGCTGTTTGGGAGTTGCTCGTTTGAAGTTGCGAAGCTGTCTGTTCTGTGTCTCTGAGTTCGCTAGATTTTATTTTCAGTTTCCAGTTCAAATCACAGATTGTACTTCCCGGCAAACTTGCCAATGAGATTCCTTGTATATTCCGGCTCTCACTTCAATCCAATCATAAGCTCTTTTCGCACTACTTGGATTGGGGTGTTTAAATTCATAATCTCCCCCGCGTGTTTTAAAATATTAAATTTAATATTCCCACGCGTGACCTCTTTCAAATCATGCGGTAATGTTTCAGGTGACATCTTGTGCACTCTCAAAACAAATGTGTGAACTGATTACCCGTCTAAGTGCCTTCCGTCAAGATTGTTTACCCAGACAAATTATCTGTGATAATGATTTAGACATGGGCCCAGCGGAAATATTATCTCATAATCGCCCGTGTTTTCGTGCCTTCTTCAGACAGTCAAACAAAAGAGTCGCCTTCCACTCAGACAAACAATATGGTTATAAAACGAGGATCGTCTTTTTATCAAAGATAGCCCGGGCCCGGCTGATAGAATGAGATAAACGTATTACCGCTGACCAGTGATAATGACCGGGTATTGTTAGATAATACCAAAGTTCACCTGGCGGAACGTAAATAAGTCTGAGGAGTGGTAAAGCAAATGTAAGAGATAAAGATAGTCACATAGCAGATACTTCCGTAGGGGAGTGGAGTGTTAGAGACTTCACGGGACTAGATTTAGCATAGAGCAAAATAATGAAGGAAAGGGCAAAAAATTGCCAAATAATAAACGATCGGAGAGAAAAATGATGAAGAAGAAATGATACTGCCGTAGGGCTGAAGGTATGAGAGAGTCACCAAAAGAACACGTACAGACGTTTTGTTACACTGTCATTGTAATTACTTTCGTCGCTATATCAGCATAAACCATTTTAGGTGCTGTCATTGTAATTACGTTCGTCACAATGTGTGCGTAAACCATTTTAGGTGTTGTCATTGTAATTACGTTCGTCGCTATATGAGCATAAACCATTTTAGGTGCAGTTATTGTAATTACGTGCGTCGCTATGTGTGCATAAACTATTTTAGTGCTGTCTTTGTAAGTACGTTCTAATTACTTCCGTCGCTATGTGTGCATAAATATTTTAGGCATTGTCCTTCTAATTAAACATCGCTTAATTCCCGTGGGTCTCTTAAGAGACAACGAAGGCACAGTAGTACTGCCATTTCGGGCATGCCGTAGGAGGCGATAAATTTGAGATTTGTGCGGGCAGCTGGCAACCACATAATGTAAACCAGACTGCCACAGAAATCACTGCTGTAGTACTTGAATAAGTTTAAAGAAAGCAGTGCTCAGTCTAAGATTGTTTGTATCTCCATAGAGTTAGTCAACACTGGTGGATCTAGGAATTGTCCAGTTGACGGGCGATACATCAGAATGATAAAGTTCACTCCCACCTTCCTTCTGTCCTTATTTACATATATTTTTAGACAATTAAAATATAAATTAACGAATTTTGAAAAAAAAATTGACATCTTGATAGTTTTATTATCATCATCATCATCAGTTGCCATCTCCACAACGAAGGTTGGCTGTAATGGATCTCCGGCCAAAGTATTTTAGCTGTCGAACTTTGACCTCCCTCATTAGTTCTCTTTTCATACCTAGATTTTCTAGGACCTCCTTATTTGTTTTCATCTCTTTCCATGAGATACGCCCCATTCTTCTATATATCCACATTTCAAGAGCCTCAATTCTTTCTTCCAACTGCTTATTCATCGTCCATGTTTCTGCACCATACAGAAATGCAGAATATATATAACACTTTATGATTCTCAGTTTTAATTTGTGGGATAACTGTTTGGATGTCAGTATATGTTTCATGTTGTTGAATGTAGCTTTGGCCATTCCTATTCTCTTCTTGATTTCTGTTTCACATCTGCCATCTTCTGTTATTATATGACCGAGATATACGTAGCTCTTGACTTGTTCCAGGATTTCCCCATTTACGCTTATCTTTAATGTGGGTTTATCGTCTGTTTTGCTAATTATCATAGTTTTTGTTTTCTCAATATTAATGTCGAGTCCATATTCATGACTTATACTGTTCACTTGCTTCACTAGTTCCTGTAACTCCTGTTCGCTTTCAGCTAACAACACGGTATCATCTGCATATCTAAGGTTGTTTATTGACCTTCCACTGATGTTCAGTCCTGGTATTTCCTGTATCTGTTTGAAAATTTTTTCGGTGTATAAATTAAATAGGCAGGGGGACAGCACACAACCTTGTCTGACACCTCTTTTTATGTCTATGTATGGTGAATAATTCCTTCCAGTTCTTACTGTGGCAGTTTGCTCCCAATAAAGGTTACTGAGTATTCTTATATCTTTTCCATCAATACCTATGTCTTCAAGGCATTCAATTATTTTCTCATGATGGACTCTGTCAAAAGCCTTCTTATAGTCAATGAAGCACATATACATACTTTTTTGGACCTCTGTATATTTTTCTGCTAATATTCTTAGGCAAAATATTGCCTCTCTTGTTCCACTGTTCCGTCTAAAACCAAACTGTTCTTCCTCGATTTCGCTGTCTACTTTACTTTTTATTCTTTCCTGTATGATTTTGAGCAGTATCTTAATTGCATGACTCATCAGGCTGATTGTTCTGAAGTCTGAACATTCTGTTGCATTTGGTTTTTTTGGGCAAAGTTATAAAAACTGATGTCTTCATGTCGTGTGGTATATATCCTGTATTGTATACATCGTTGCATATTTCTGTGATTGTATCTATACCAAAGCTCTCCAGAGCTTCTATCATTTCAATTTTTATGTTATCCCTGCCTGTTGATTTTCCTTTTTGTATCATATGAATGGCATTCTCTACTTCTGATCTGAGAATGTTTGAGCCTTCATTAGAATCTGGTGCTGGTTTTTTACCTCTGTTGTCCTCGAATAATTCTTTTACGTATTCTGCCCATCTGTTTGATATGTCTTTCTCATCAAGTAATATTACACCATTTTTGTTCTTGATACAGCTTCCTCCTTGTGCAAACCGTGACCGATTTGATAATTTCTTTATTTCTTCATGCATATCTCTTGTCCTGTGCTTTGCTTCCAAGTCTTCTATTTCCTTGCATTTTGTTTCTATCCACCGTTCTTTTGCTTCTCTACACATAGTACGTATGTCATTGTCTATTGTTTTATATTCTGGAGTGTTTTTTGCTTTCTTTCTTTCGGTCATTTTATTCAAGATGTCATCTGTCATCCAAATTTGATATTTCTTAGACTCCTTTTTAGGTAAATTTGCATTTGCTGATTGTATGCTTGTTTTTAAGCATTCCCATTTTGCGGTTGCTTTTTCTTCTGGGTTTTCTCTTCTATACTGCTCCATGCTTTCTGTCAATAACTGTTGATATTTATTTTTGACGTCGATTAAATATTTCTGTTTTATATCTGGTTGTTTCAGCGCTGATATTTCTATCTGGGGTTCCTCCTTGTCATGAAATATTCTAATCCACATATATAAATTATTAGGTAAATATAAAGCCTAACAAATAAAATTAATAAAGAGAAGAGCAATGGGAAAATGACAGTGCTGTCACAAAGAATGTACTCGAAATCCCCCTTGTTTTCTGCTTCGTCTGCAAATTGTAACGCTTTCACGTTGATAGTAAAGCTTACTGTATTATTACCCGCCTTCTTCAATGAAACGTGTGCTGTATTTCTTGGAAAAGCATTGAGACGTACTGCGTAATGACCTAAATTAACCCTAACATTAATTATACTGCGTTACCAAAACGAACGAACAGATGGACTAAAGGGATAAAAAGAGAAGGGAGAGGCAGAAAGCCGAACACTAAACCCGCTTCGCGCGATACACAATTACTACCATCACGCGTGTAAGTCTACATGCACTAATTTTTTTTCAGACGGACAGTGATAAAATACACTACCCTTTCCCAGAGTTAGGTTTATAAATCATAACAGACTCTTATTAGAAAAGACAACATTATATGGGTTTACGTTTGAACACATAACAGTACCCAGACAGCACATCTTCTAAACAGGAGATAGAAGAAATTGCATATTTTGAACGCAGCCACGTAGCTCCTTTAAATTAGTATTTTTGGGTTCCTTAGGGTTTGCTGACAAATAATATGTAAAACGTTACGCAAATAGTCCAGGAATTAATAAATTATACCCAAAATAAAATATTGGGGGTGCCTGACAGCATAAAATCATTTCTGCTCATAAAATTTTTTTTTATAACGTGTTTGAAAAAACCTTACGTTACATAAATAGCCTACCATGTAAACTCCAAATTGATTGGAGCGCAACAAATGAAAGCCTAACCACGATTGGTCGGGCTATAAATACTATCTTGGTTGTTGGGGGAGACGGGAAAAGATAACATTTTTTCAAACACTTGTCGAAACGTGGCTCATTGGCCAGTCTCGCTGATATACACACTTGGGAGCGTTAGTTCGAGACCACTAATTCAAATAAGCTTGATAAAGCGACAGTACGTTGAAGCTAGCTCACATTTTTGCTAAAATAAAAGCCTGGAACATAGGCAGAACGGAATTTGTGCCAGTTTGTGCCAGAATTCATTGCTAATCAACGTATCTGTGTTTATTTCCATGAAATTGTGGTAAGCTTGAACCATTCAGTATCTTTTAATGAAAAATTGAATGTGAATTGTTGATTTATGCCTGTATATATATGTGTAGTTCAGTGGCAAACGTGAGGTAAAGCCTATAATGCTCCAGCCTGAACAGAGGGTGTCGGAGAGAAGTAAAACGGCATGGAATGGCCAAATAGTACACTGACACCTGGATGATGGACTAGAAAGAAATAATGCTGGAAGTGCAGAGGCGTAGTAACCATTAAGAAGGGTAATACTGGAATAAAGTATTTCAAATGAAGCTGACTGTTGGCCTAACGCTCTGAACGCAATGTTTGTGCTGTATTGTGATCAGTGTAAAAGAGAATATAAATTAGTTATGAAGTAGAAGGTACATCCTTCTTGATTTCAGGGACAGTGGTCTTGATGGTACGGAGCAGCATCTGGTCAGAGATTTGCTGAATCCAGAGTCGGACAGCACACTCCTTGGTCTTTTTAGCTATCAGTGAGGTGTCTCCTGAGCCCAGAGGAGAATTCGAGCAGAGGAGTCCTTTCCTGCCGCCATCACTAAAGATAAGCAGAGTTGGCCAGCTGAGCTCAACATTATGTCCCCTCATCTTGAAATAACTTTATAAAAATACCATTCAGAGGGGAATTTACTTGTCTTAAAATCAGGAACTGTGAACATCTCCAATAATAGTCCCTAAAGACAAACTATTGAAGTCATGATGACCAATACCAACAGAGCTTGAACAAAACAAAACCAGTATTACCTCATTTTACTACTACACAACTGACACACATAGAACATTTGTACTAATATATGTCACTACAATATTCATATTAAATACATTCTGTACATAACTTGTAATTTAAATTGATTGTGATTCCTGGTTCCCTTGTAGTTGAATCAGGACACATATTCATTCATGCCAGTAATGAATACATATTGTTATTTGAAAGTTCATCAGTGACTCTTTTAAGATATCTTTGTAGAGTGTTATATGTATGTGAGTGTCACAGTGTTGTCAAGAGTAGTGGATTAAATTAAATTGTTTATCTGTCTGTTGTTGTGACTTACACTTCACCATACACATACCCTAGACACATAACGTAGCATCACACTATTCCAGAATAATTCTGACTGAGATATATAGATATGTGGTAGCAAGTAAGGTTATCTATAATACACTACTCTTAATAGATATAGATACCTTCACAGCTGATCTCAGTCAGTACACTAAGTTCCCTATAAGTATTTATAACTTCCCACTTCACCACATATATTGGGGTCTCGCTCTTGGGATTTTGAATCTTTAACTATTAAAAATATTGGGGGTAATTCACTTCAGGGAATATAAGAATTAAAAGGTATCCTTGGGTGGAATTAAATAAGGTTGAGCTCACGGTGCCTGTGTTGTCCATTAGAGATTGAATTGTTGGTTAGACATTGTATAAATTTACATAATAGACAATGGCGGACCTGGCCAAATTTCGATCTGCTGCGGTTCAGACTGCAAAAGAGTTAGGATTAGATGGGCAAGTTATGGTTGCCTATGTCACAACGGAATGTGACAAATTTATTGAACGCGAAGAAAGAAGATTAGAAAAAGAGGCCGAAAGAAAGTTAGAGGCTGAGACTAAGAGGTTGCATTTGAGCTGAGGCTGAGACTAAGAATTGAGGCTGAGGCTAAGAGGTTGCAGATTGAGGCTGACAAAAGGCTAAAAGATTGGAAGCAGAAGAGAAGAAATTAGCTGCAGAAAGGGAAGCTGCAGAAAGGAAGAAAGAAGACAGGCTGCAGAAAGGGAAGAGAAGAGATTAGCTGCAGAGAGGGAAGCAGAAAAGGAGGAGAAGAGATTACAAAGGGAACATGAGTTACGACTAAGGGAGTTTGAGTTTCAAGGCCATGCTCCTGAAAATGGTGCCAGTCCCTTTGCCTCTGATGCTACGGTTACTCAAGGAGCCTCAATCTCAGCTATGAATTTTCATTTAGATCATTTTGTTGAGAAAGACGATGATATTGAGAGCTATATAAATAGGTACGAACTATTAGCTACCACGTATGGGTTAGAGAGAGAAAGGTGGAGCTTAAAGTTATCTCAGGGACTTCGTGGGGCAGCTTATGAAGTTTTTGCAAAAATGAGCAGAGGTGATCAGGAAAATTATGACATGCTAAAGCAGGCTCTTTTGTTAAGGTATGAAAAGAATGCAGAGTTTTACAGGAAAAAATTTAGGAATGCTAAACTACTGTCAGGTGAAACCTATCACCAGTTCTCTGCACGAATAGAGACATACTTGGAGAAATGGACTTCTCTGGGGAAACCCCAAGATCTTAAGGAAATGGTCCTTATAGAGCAACTAAGAGAGTCCATGGCTCCAGACCTGAGAAAGTTTCTCATGGAACAAGGTGCAGAGAGGCTGGGTGAGTTGCTAAATGTTGCTGAAAGGTATCAAGCAGCTCAAGCAGAGGTAACAGGTAATAAAAAGAAACAGGTGGACAACTTTAGGGCACCACAGAACTTTAATAAATTTGATCCTAGGGATCAAAATAAAGGTAAGCACCAATTTGATAGGCCACGGTATGACAATAAAAATAAATTCCCACAATTCGATGAAAGGAAATATGATGAAAGAAAATCTTTCAACCAAGGAAAAAGGTGGTGTAAAAATTGTCAGATGGACAATCATGACACTGACCGTTGCAGAAGGAAACCTGTGTATATGGCAACCCTTCAGGTCAGGTCGACCTCAAGACAGGAGGAGGATATTATGTTGGATACCACTCCAGAAGAGATGAGGAAGGCACAGGCTGGGGATAAAACACTCAAGCCTTGTTTCAGAAAATTGTCAACTTGTCATACAACTCCAGGCAAGGGAGATTTTTACATGAAAAACAAGTTGATGTATAGGAAGACTGGAACTAGATCCCATGGTCACGGACAGCTGGTTCTTCCAAAAAGATACAGGACAGAATTAATAAGGAGCCTACATGTGAAACCAGATGGGGACCATGAGAAGATAGGTACCATCATTCAAAAGGTGGCTCACAATTATTATTGGCCCAAAGCAAGATGGGACATTGAGAATTTTGTAGAAAGGTGTAGCATAGCACATGAGGGAACACCCACAAGTGGGAACATGGATCAGGCCCTGGACACGCCACGGGGCAAAATTAGGCCTGATAATAAAAAGAAAAATAGATTTGATAAAGTGGACCAAATGGAATGGGAAGCCCCTTTTCACGGACAAGCTTCACTTAACTGTTTTACAATGGCCACTATGCGGAGAGTGCAAAAAGATGTCTTACCCCAGGATAAGCCGAAAATCCCTCAATCGGACTTAAACAAACTGGAGGAAGAAGATGTAGAGAGGAAATCTCTCATCAAGAATTTTAAGAGGGGAGAAAGCCCCAAGAAAAAAATTGGTAGCGGTCGTTTTGTGAATGATAGTTCTGGGAGGAAAAATCATCACTATAAAGCTTCGAGTGGAAGAGACCATACCGGTGCATGGACAAATAGGTCCACACAATTAAAGGTCCATATGTAGCTATGTTAAGAACGTGGACTGATGAAAAGGCAGAGGAAAACATTACATCTTCATACCAGTATGTGAATGAGCTGACCACTCGGTTAAAAACTGGCTGGAAACTTGCCAATGAAAATTTGAAACAAGCCAGGAAGAAACATGCTGCCTATTATAACAGGAAGGCGAAAGACAGAAATTTGGCTGTGGGAGAGAAGGTACTGCTTCTTTTGCCCGGGAGTCAGAATAAGTTACAAATTGGATGGCAGGGTCCATATACAGTTCTAGAGAAGGTGTCTAGAACAAATTATAAGATAGATAAGAAGGGGAAAGAAAAAATCTATCATGTGAATCTCCTGAAGAAATATTTGGAAAGAGAACATCAGGAAGAGACACACTTGTTGACCTTGTCCATCGCCATGGAGATGAAAAAGGAACCACTTTCATCATTTGAATATCCATTACACCCCTGTGAGACAGCAGCACAGGTGAAAATCAGTACACATTTAACGAAAACTCAGAAAGAGAGAGTGCAACAGGTTCTAAATAATCATGCAGAGGTGTTAACAGACCGACCAGGGCATACAAACCTATTGGAATATGATATGAAATTAATAGACTCCACACCTGTCTGTATGAAACCATATTCGATTCCGTTTGCTAAGGAAAAAGCTTTGAAGGAAGAGATAGACTATCTATTGAAGGAAGGAATTATTTCGCACAGTGAGTCTTCGTATAGTTCCGGTGTTGTACTCTTAAGGAAGCCCTCTGGAGAACATAGACTCTGTATAGATTACAGGAGACTGAATGCTATTACAGAAGGACAGGTGGATCCATTGCCGGATACAAATCAGCTGTTTGCCAGGACTAAATAAAGCTAAATATTTCTCAAAAGTGGATCTGAGTAAAGGATACTATCAGATTCCAGTAAAGCCTGAGGTTAGACCATACCTAGCTTTTAGTACCTCAGAAGGACACTATGAGTTTAATAGATTGCCATTTGGATTGAAGAATGCGCCTAGTGTCTTCTCTAGAATGATGAGAAAATTATTGGATCCTCTGAATAATCCCTGTATAACAAATTTTATGGATGATATCCTTATAGCAACAGAAACATTTGAGGAACACATTGACTCTCTGAACATGCTGTTTGATCGACTTAGGGAGGCAAATTTAACAGCCCGACCAACCAAATGTTGCGTTGGATGTAAAGAATTGGAATTTTTGGGACACACAGTTTATCAGGGAAACATGACCCCTGACCCAAAGAATTTAGAAAAACTACAGAAAGCCCCGAGACCACAAACCAAGAAGGACGTGAGATCCTTTGTCTCATTATGTGGTTTCTACCAGAAGTATATCAAAAACTTTAATTCCATATGTGCACCTTTAACGGAATTGACACGTAAAGGACTTCCAGATCGCATTACATGGACACCACAATGTGAAATGACTTACCAAGAATTGAAGGAAAAGCTCACAAGTAAACCCATTTTGAAATTACCTGACTTAAGTCAAGAATTCATAGTAAGGACGGATGCAAGTAATATTGGGCTAGGTGCAACTTTACTACAGAAATCAGATGCATTGGATGGGGAATTAAGCCCAGTGGCATATGCTAGCAGAAAGTTGAATAAAGCTGAAATCAACTACTCAACTAGCGAAAAAGAATGTCTTGCAGTAATATGGGCAATAAAGAAATTCAATATTTATCTATATGGGAAGGCATTTAAGTTGCAAACTGACCACAAACCTTTATCGTTTTTAGCACAGGCTAAGCATGAGAACTCTAGGTTACTCCGATGGTCTTTGCTTCTGGCTCCATATAATTTTAGCATTGAATATATATCTGGAAAAACCAATCTGGGAGCGGATTTTTTAAGCCGCCATCCGTGTGATGAGAATCACCGTAAACCCCAGAAATAATAATAAATTTCTCTATGTGTATATAGAATAAAGGACTGACATATAATGTCTGTTTTAAGAGGGGAGGTGTCATGAAATATTCTAATCCACATATATAAATTATTAGGTAAATATAAAGCCTAACAAATAAAATTAATAAAGAGAAGAGCAATGGGAAAATGACAGTGCTGTCACAAAGAATGTACTCGAAATCCCCCTTGTTTTCTGCTTCGTCTGCAAATTGTAACGCTTTCACGTTGATAGTAAAGCTTACTGTATTATTACCCGCCTTCTTCAATGAAACGTGTGCTGTATTTCTTGGAAAAGCATTGAGACGTACTGCGTAATGACCTAAATTAACCCTAACATTAATTATACTGCGTTACCAAAACGAACGAACAGATGGACTAAAGGGATAAAAAGAGAAGGGAGAGGCAGAAAGCCGAACACTAAACCCGCTTCGCGCGATACACAATTACTACCATCACGCGTGTAAGTCTACATGCACTAATTTTTTTTCAGACGGACAGTGATAAAATACACTACCCTTTCCCAGAGTTAGGTTTATAAATCATAACAGACTCTTATTAGAAAAGACAACATTATATGGGTTTACGTTTGAACACATAACAGTACCCAGACAGCACATCTTCTAAACAGGAGATAGAAGAAATTGCATATTTTGAACGCAGCCACGTAGCTCCTTTAAATTAGTATTTTTGGGTTCCTTAGGGTTTGCTGACAAATAATATGTAAAACGTTACGCAAATAGTCCAGGAATTAATAAATTATACCCAAAATAAAATATTGGGGGTGCCTGACAGCATAAAATCATTTCTGCTCATAAAATTTTTTTTATAACGTGTTTGAAAAAACCTTACGTTACATAAATAGCCTACCATGTAAACTCCAAATTGATTGGAGCGCAACAAATGAAAGCCTAACCACGATTGGTCGGGCTATAAATACTATCTTGGTTGTTGGGGGAGACGGGAAAAGATAACATTTTTTCAAACACTTGTCGAAACGTGGCTCATTGGCCAGTCTCGCTGATATACACACTTGGGAGCGTTAGTTCGAGACCACTAATTCAAATAAGCTTGATAAAGCGACAGTACGTTGAAGCTAGCTCACATTTTTGCTAAAATAAAAGCCTGGAACATAGGCAGAACGGAATTTGTGCCAGTTTGTGCCAGAATTCATTGCTAATCAACGTATCTGTGTTTATTTCCATGAAATTGTGGTAAGCTTGAACCATTCAGTATCTTTTAATGAAAAATTGAATGTGAATTGTTGATTTATGCCTGTATATATATGTGTAGTTCAGTGGCAAACGTGAGGTAAAGCCTATAATGCTCCAGCCTGAACAGAGGGTGTCGGAGAGAAGTAAAACGGCATGGAATGGCCAAATAGTACACTGACACCTGGATGATGGACTAGAAAGAAATAATGCTGGAAGTGCAGAGGCGTAGTAACCATTAAGAAGGGTAATACTGGAATAAAGTATTTCAAATGAAGCTGACTGTTGGCCTAACGCTCTGAACGCAATGTTTGTGCTGTATTGTGATCAGTGTAAAAGAGAATATAAATTAGTTATGAAGTAGAAGGTACATCCTTCTTGATTTCAGGGACAGTGGTCTTGATGGTAGTGAGCAGCATCTGGTCAGAGATTTGCTGAATCCAGAGTCGGACAGCATACTCCTTGGTCTTTTTAGCTATCAGTGAGGTGTCTCCTGAGCCCAGAGGAGAATTCGAGCAGAGGAGTCCTTTCCTGCCGCCATCACTAAAGATAAGCAGAGTTGGCCAGCTGAGCTCAACATTATGTCCCCTCATCTTGAAATAACTTTATAAAATTACCATTCAGAGGGGAATTTACTTGTCTTAAAATCAGGAACTGTGAACATCTCCAATAATAGTCCCTAAAGACAAACTATTGAAGTCATGATGACAAATACCAACAGAGCTTGAACAAAACAAAACCAGTATTACCTCATTTTACTACTACACAACTGACACACATAGAACATTTGTACTAATATATGTCACTACAATATTCATATTAAATACATTCTGTACATAACTTGTAATTTAAATTGATTGTGATTCCTGGTTCCCTTGTAGTTGAATCAGGACACATATTCATTCATGCCAGTAATGAATACATATTGTTATTTGAAAGTTCATCAGTGACTCTTTTAAGATATCTCATAGAGTGTTATATGTATGTGAGTGTCACAGTGTTGTTAAGAGTAGTGGATTAAATTAAATTGTTTATCTGTCTGTTGTTGTGACTTACACTTCACCATACACATACCCTAGACACATAACGTAGCATCACACTATTCCAGAATAATTCTGACTGAGATATATAGATATGTGGTAGCAAGTAAGGTTATATATATAATATACTACTCTTATTAGATATATATATATATACCTTCACAGCTGATCTCAGTCAGTACACTAAGTCCCTTATAAGTATTTATAACTTCCCACTTCACCACACTCCTGTCTTCTGTTTCCTGCTCTTTTCAGCTTTATATTTACTTTGATGACGACTGGATTGTGATCTGAATTTATGTCGGCGCCAGGATATGTCTTTGCACTTGTGACACTGTTCTTAAATCTATGTTTTATCATGATATAGTCGATTTGATTTCGTGTTATATCTCCTAGGCTTTTCCATGTGTATAATTTCCTTGGGTGGTGTTCAAAAAAGGTGTTACATATGACCAGCTGGTTTTCTTCACAGAACTGGATAAGTCTGTCTCCTCTATCATTTCTTGTCCCTAATCCATACTGTCCTACTATTTTCTTGTATTTTCCTTTTCCTACTTTTGCATTCATATCACCCATTACTATCAACACATCTGTTGATTTGACTGGTTTAAGTGTGTGTTGTAGCTCTTCATAGTATTCTTCTATTTCTTCCTCGCTGTGATCTTTAGTTGGTGCATAAGTTTGTAAGATTGATATGTCGAATGGCTTTGCTCTCATTTTTAGTAACATCATTCTGTCATTGTGTGTCCAGTATCCACATACGTATTTTTCTAACTCCTTCTTTATCAACATTCCTACCCCTCTTTCATGTTTTTCTCCACCTGAGTGTATAAGCGTGTACTGGTCTCTTTTTATGTAGCCTGTATCCAAAAGTCTTGCCTCTGCAACTCCCAGTATATCGAGTTTCATGTCTGTTGCTTCTAATATAAGATTGTCAAGCTTTCCTTCTCCGTTCAGAGTTCTAACATTCCATGTTCCTATTTTTAGGCTTCTCCTACTAGTTTTTAGGTGGTCTTTCTCAGAATGCTCCCTTTCAACAGAATTTAAGGAACACTCGTCATTATGTACTTCCTACTCATTAGAGGAGTTGCCTCTTCCCTGTTAATTTGTACAGTAGATTCTTCCCCAGGGGACAGAGAGTTCTCTACATATCGTTTCTTATCTTGTTGTTGTGATCCCATTACGTTCTGTAGGAAGTACGTGGTAAGGCCCCAATCTCTTCCACGGTGGCTAGCCATTGTCTTTTTCTATGTCCGACACGCCTCTAGTGCGCCACACACTTTGCTGTTTCGCTTTGCGAGCCGTTGATCTTCTCAGATTCCTCCGCCTCACTCACCGTCTCAGTCTTTGTGTACTAGGGATGGACATTCCCGTGAGTAAGATTGCTCCTACTCCACCAATGTAGTTTAGCCAGTCAGCCAAGACTGTTGCCCGGGATGTGGCCACCGCCGTACACAAGCGGTATTCGAGGAGCCATACATGAGCTAGATAAAGAGAGGAGAACCAAATAGGATCCTGACTATCCTAAAAAGGACATGGTTGTCTCTCACCGTGAGGTACTATCCCTCTCTCTTTATCCTACATCTTTATTATACAGTAACTCAAAAATATTCATGTTTATTTTTTAAAAAAAAAGATTTATAACATAAATACATAAAAGTAAAGTAAAACTACAAAGAGATCACAACTGATAAAAATTCATACATATTTTTTTAATTATAGTATAACATTTTAAAAAATGTAGGATTGGCCGCCCTATACAGAAATTATCCGCCTCTTGTCGCAAAGTCCTCTGATTTTGCGGCTCGAGTGTAGTCCCCTTGTGTCGCCTGCCTGCCGCCGTCTTTTTTCTCATTGTTGTCTGGCAGTTTCCTTTGTTGTCTTTCAGTGTCTCGCCATTTAGAATTACTTGCAAACTGCGTTCGTAACCTTTAGGGTACTTACCACTCTCCTGTACCAGACATGTTTTAATTTGTCCTTCGTCAGACCTAACGATTAATTTACATTTAAGTCTCAAGTGTGGGGAAAAATACTCGAGCGGTTGATATGAAATAAAGGTTTTCAAAGTCCCAAAGGAGGGACAATCGCCCTGTCGCCACCCCCTTGGATCCGCCAATGGTTTGTCCGGGAATTGTACCTTTTTTTTTGTTCTTGAAGAGTTTGCCTTCTTGTGGCCATGCACGTTCTTTCCTACCAGATCAATGCTTTAGTGCAAACTTCCTGCAAGAGGCCCAGCTGTGGTGATGGCTCCATTCTCCATAGGGGGCAAAAGGGGAAATTATGATCATAACTTGTAATTAACACCGTAGCCGTACGTGTATAAACCATTTCAAAGTTGAAAAATGTCAGGTTGGATAACAAAATTTATTGCCCGTTAAAGCGTATTCTCCCCGCGTTTGTTTAGTGGAAATCGAAAGTAAACGCCATTTGACTGGCTGATATTGTTGAACATTGGAATGCAAGGATCGGTTTTCGGAAGCAACATATTTTTTTCTTGTTAATGCGCAATGTGAGCCGAGTCAAATTAGATTATTTTCTTCGAGCTCCTTCATTTGCATATAAATTGTAAATTTAGTTGGCAGATTTTGTGAAGTGGTCGGGTAAACGCTATAAAGAAAATAAAAAGCTATTTCCGTAACGACCGGAACGTCACGCGATGGCAAACAATGGATTATGGGCCGCCTTGTCATACAGTATCGCCATCTTCTTGAATTTATTGCATCTTGTTAGAGCACTACTGATATGCTTCACGTTTTTTTTTTCCTAGTAATTATTTGTTTGAGTTTTTTTTAACGCATTCAGCATTGCTCTTTTGCGATCTTTCATTGTCATCAAGTGCCGAGGCTGTTACAGTATCAGTAGAATAGAAAAGATAGAGCTGGACACAGAAGAAAGAGTCCAATGCGCAAAGGAAACCCATTCCTCGTGTTAGAAGGAACCAATCCACTTTCTTTGGGTATATTATGAAAACAAGAAACCTTGAATATATCGTCACAACAGGAAAGATTGAAGGAAACAAGAGACAAGAGGACGACAAAGATAGATGATCCTGGGCAGTTTGACACCATGGCATTAAAGAAGTCAACAGCAGAACTCATAAATAGTTTTTAGATAAGGATTTGGAAGAGACATGATAGCCTACGGCATCAGGCATAGTACTTGAAGAAATGCATGGAAGCATAACTGGAGTCATCTTCATATGACCACGAGCTATACACAGTTCTGCAATATATATATATATATGTGTGTGTGTGTGTGTGTGTGTGTGTGTGTGTGTGAGAGAGAGAGAGAGGGAGAGGCTAATTGTTAAAGAACGTATATTGATATGTTTTGTATTCGCACGGGTTTTAATTAACTTATATTGAACGCTGCATATTTAATACGTCACCAGTTGTCAATGACGTAACGCGTTTGCACTAATTTACTCTAACGGCTAATATTCGTGGCCTTTCGTTACTTCAAGTCGTCCTAGTAAGACGTGTTTTTCAAGCTCCAAGAATTGCGGAGGAAGATATTTATTTAAGTGGCATAACTAACTTCGGAGGCCGCCACTATGTTTCTAAGATGGTCCTAAACTTATATAGAAGTTCCACCTCTTATTGAGAAGTATAAATCAAGTATTTTTATATTCACGTCGTCTGGTCCACATTACTTGGGTGGTCATCGTTCGTATGCACCTCTAGTACAGCGGCCAGGACTGAATGAGTGAGACGAGACAGTTGGAAGATTAACTACTATGTATGCCTTGTATATGCATTGACCATGAAGATGTTTCCTTGATGTAAAATAAATGCTGAAGAAGATATATCGTGGACCCTCTACCCGACGTCTTGTGTTATTGCGCCAGTGATGTTCTGTGAGGACCATACCCGTCTCCATTCGTGTTTGTCAGCATGACGCATGAACGTTTGTGATACTGTACTCTACTCAAAAACCAAACTACAAGAAGAAAATCACACGTAACACTAATAACACCCTCATTGACTCTTGAAATCATCCACACACTTTGGCTTTGACCAGGTTGACTGTATGCAGGAGGATCTCAGAATGGACCCAGTGATAGGCAGTGTCGTAGATTTTTGATAGGGGAATTAAGACTTGGGTTGGTCCCTTCTGAATAGATTAGAATAAGCGATAGCAACAGTGAGAGATAATAATAGAAATAGATTTCCACGAGTGAGATGGAGAAATTAATAGAGCCTGTCCCTGAAATCGAGAATCTTCTCTCTTCCAGCCTATCTTCTACAACAGATCTAGAGGAGTCAGACAGTCTATTATAATATATATTAATATATATATATATACACTCACATACACTCACATACACACACACACATAAGTGACGACAGTTAGACGCACAGACGTGGAAAAACTATAACAATGGAATATAGATATGTTGGAACGAGCTGACCGACACGCTTGAATAAAGTTTATGTAAATTTTATTAACATTAGGAAAATATACCACAACACATAAATGTTAATATCAAGCATAGAAAATATATATAAGGTAATGAATTACTACAAGTATAATAGACCCATAGGTGTAATCCTTTCCCTCTATGTAGAGCCCACGATCCCGTTAGAAGAAAAGTGATAGCCCCAAAGAGTCACTGATATATACGCTATGTTCTATGATTTCCCTCTAAAGTTGAGAAACAGAATGTATACCCTAATCTATCCTAAGAGAGAAAAACCCGCATTTAGCAACAATTTGCATGAATGAAATTACAAAAAATGTGGGTGCACAAATCATATTATAAAAGAATCACTCAGTCTGCTTTCACTCTGTTCTTTCAGCAGGGGCCCCTGTCTCACTTTTCTTACCTAAAATCTTGCTGGTGTTCGCCGTCTGGCGCACGTTAGTACACACACACCGTTTAATCTGTCTGTCTTTTTTTTTAAGCGGATCCCAGCTCTGCAGATTTTGGTTTCATCCAATGGGTCCGGGGAGCGTCCTCTTCATGCGATAGTTTTCTTTTCAGATTTAAGTTAGTGTCAATTTACTCAGTTCAGGTAAGAATTAGATTTAAGCGGGCACACAGTGTCAGAATCACGAGGTTTCCCTTATTTAGGAAGATGACCGGTTGGTAAATTCTTTCAATAGATAATTATTGGTCACACCACAATTAGTCAAAATGTCGGAATGTTAATGTTTTGTTATTTTTCTCGCCACAGGGCTGCATGTACATGAGAGTTTGTGAAGAAATATAATCTGGCTCAATAGGCCCAGTATAGGCATTTAGTCTTTAAAACCGTTAGTGAGATTTGTACTCTGTCTATTTCTGGAGGCACACACACTGCCAGACAGGTGTTAACTTGTAAACCCACGTGGTTAAAGATAAAAATGTTTCTTCTCTCAGTTGTACTAAAACCGCTGGTAAAAGTTGGGCTGACCCAAAACTGTATAAGGAAGAGAAAAGTACAAAATACTTAACCATAATATTCGCTTCGGTTTTAACTTACATTATAACTGCAAGCGTAGAGCTTGTCTTAACGTTAAAACTCCCGTGAAATAATTATGATCGTTTAAAAAAAAATCAATCATCATGAATTAGAAATACCTACGTATTCCGTCAATACTCAATGATGACTCAGTGCAGTTATAAGTTAGTTTAAAATATACTCGGACTGGTTACTAGCAATTTAATTAAATTTTATTTACAGCTGCATGAGTTTAAGCTAGAAATAATAATTTATTCTGCTTTCCACTGTAACACGTCAACTAGAGAATATAACAGACTTATAATTTAATCCCTCTGCACAGAAATCTAACTAGTGAAAATAAAATAGGCGATTTACCACTTAAATCACTCACAAAATACTAGATATATTATATTTACCTCAACACAGAACTACTAAGAACTATATCCAATTCGACCAACTAAATGATGCTTCTATTAACAGAGATCTTAGGAATCGAAAGCTAGATGGCAATCGACCAACTAAATGATGCTTCTATCAACAGAGATCTTAGGAATCGAACGCTGGATGTTTCTAGTCTTGACTGCGGAGTACTGAATGAATTAAGTCTAAACTACTGGGGTTTATATCTTATGAAAAGAAATGATTTCCTAATTCTCGAAAACCCGAAATAGTTCCCGTCTTAACACCTACATAAAACTCAGACGACGGCACTGAAACTGCCAGACGCGTTTCACACTTGCAGCTACCTATGGTCATTTCCCAGCGATGCATGTTGGCGCCTCTCACACCTAATACCGAGAAACTTAACCGTAGAAGCTTCGTGTCAGATGAAAATGCTAGACGATATGTCTGCCATCATGTCTGTCGAGAACGAATTTCACACTATTTGGTCTACTCAAGAACTTAACTTAACAGCAATAAAAAAATGCGTTGCTACATAAGAAAAGAGACAGGCGAAGGTATGAATGGGAGAGTTATATTTTCCCAATCAAACGAATGCGAAAAAAAGAAAAAGGATAAAAGAGCGATAATAAAGTAGAAGACATGGGTAGAATAGAGAAAAGATATAGAAATTTAACTGATAAATCTGACAAGTGAAAGAAAAATACCAGTAGGACCTGGATCCTTTTGGCCGCTGGAGAAACTCATGACTTCAACTCAGCACGCAGCCATAGGAACAGCCTAGTTACAAAGAAAACAATCTTCAATGGCCGCAAAAAGCGAACGCTCAGCACTAGTTCGAAAAAGAAAAAGAAGAAGAGAACTCGAGGCCGATCTATTCTCTGTTACCCTATCGCAGTTTTGAGAATCATGGCCAAGCTGAATGCAGGTCTCTTGGACTTGCTTATAACCCTTACGTACCGGATAATTAGATAATATATTCATCAATTATATCGTTGAATACTCAGACACTAAGTGATGTGTGATATGTAAGGGCGGGCTGAACGTTCGGGCAACCGGGCAGTCTTTGAGGGCCCACATCAGTAGGGGGCAAAATTTACTATAACCTCTATCAAGCTTAATCAACTGGATGGGTGGTTAGGGGCTAGTGAACCTCATTGCCGGGAGAGGGGTGTGATGATTGTCAGTCCGCCCCCTGTTGACACGTTAAAATACTACACGATAACAAGACATCCAGTCTATATGTGCCTCCCGCATATAAAGTTATATTACAGATGCCATACACAACTCCCCACCATTATACAAGCCACGCGCATAAAGGTATGGTATTGATTCCGCTCTCCACGAGAAAGTGTGATACTTCCTATCTTTTTTAATTTAGAAAAATCTTTTGTTGGGCCGGAAGTAGTGTTGAGCAGAGGATAATTCAAAGTTTTTGTCGGGCACACTTTTTGAGTCCGTCTAACGTCCAAAGTCGTCAATGACATCGTTAGCTGTGCCCTGGGATTTTTCTGACAGTTTTGAAGATAAGCTCCTGATTGATCCGTCAGAAACTTTGGCTAAAGGAGAAATCTCTAGAGGCGCCGAGAGGGGTACAGTTTCTCCTGTTTGCGTCAATCATCGTTGTGTGTAAGTGTGTGTATGTGTGGGAGCTCAGAATATTGTCTGAAAAGAAGAGAGAAATCTGTCCAAATACAGGCTGCATGTCTTGACTAATGGTGATTTTTTTTTTCCTTCTGACTTGACTTACGTGATTTTGTATACGGCTGAGCTGGTAACAATCCGGATTACGAGGAATACGTTTCTAGTGGTATAATCAGTACGTACCTTGTAGTTCTTTGGGGTCTCTGATGAGAGAAAGAGAGAATAGGCCTACAGATTGTCATGTGGTGCAGGATGATTAAAATGAGATTGTGCATGAGGTAGGAACCTCAGTCTTGTAATACATGTCGCTACAACAAGCACCGCTGCAAGAAGATGTGAATGCTTGGTGAAGGCTTCCTTGCACGGAGGACCAGCTGTAGTGGTGGTTCCATGCTCTAGAAGGAGGGAAAAAGGAAAGAATGATGATGGTGATGATGATGATGTTGATGATGACGTTGATGATTATGATGATGATCTGTACATTCTCCGTGTTGTTCTCGGGAGTCTCTGTTTGAGGAGGCAAAACACAGAATTATCTCCTCAGGCGTTTCGTAATATGCGACTAATATGAGGTTGTGTATGGAACTCGCAACCTTGTCTTGTAAACGAATTGCTACAGAATCAACCGCTGCAAAAGCATATGCTTCTTCACGGCAGCCATCTGCAGTAGTGGGGATATGCTCCGTAGGGTGCATAATAGGAGGTGATAATGCAATCCTTTCACCAGGTAGTGTAGTGATATGAAGAGTGTATTAGCCTTTACAAGTGGCAGTAACTATATACATTCATATAGTCCTTCCCTTTTTCGGCTCTTATATAGCATGCGGCCACCTCTACAGTAGCCTTCATGAAGATCTGAAATGAATCCGACAACAAAGTACAGACGAACCCTTCCAGTGGTGGTCTGAGTACCTATATGTTTTACTGTTGTTGTTCAGGTAAAGCTCACACGAAAATTGTCAGTCCTGTGGCTATGTTTAAAACAAAAGACTCGCTGACGTAGTGGCATGAAGAAACTTGTTGATCTAATCGGCACATCACTGCTCACGGTCTGGCGCCCGTCTCTATACCGATATGTTTTACTACTTTTGTTCAGGTAAAGCTCACAAAAAATTGTCAGTCCTGTGGCTATGTTTAAAACAAAAGGCTCGCTGACCTAGTCTTCTTCTTTGATCCTTAGCCGCCGACCGTCAAAGCAGTCAGTGGCCATCACGCCTGGTGGCGTCTTGTAGGGCAGCAACATATTGATTCCACCCTGCTCGGTCGGTGGCCATCCTTCGTACAGTGCCCCAACTCTGATTCATTCTTTGCATCTCAGCCTCTACAGTCCTCCGCCAAGTTGTTTTTAGTCGGCCTCTCTTTCGTTTTCCTTCAGGGGTCCATAGCATAGCTGTTCTTTTGATGGCATCGGGGTCTCTACTGAGGACATGGCCAACCCAACTCCAGCGTCTGCCAGCTATGATGGTGTGCATGTACTCTTGCTTGCTCCGAGTAAGCAGATCTTGGTTGGTGATGGTATTCGGCCAGAAGATTAGGAGAATTTTTCTTAGGCAGGTTGTGTGGAAAGAGGACAATTTCGACATTTCCTTCTCTGTTACTCTCCAGCATTCCGCACCATAGAGAAGCACAGAAAGCACACATCTCTGATATAATTTTAATTTTGTGCTATATTGAGAGGACTTCCAGATGTTGTTTAGAATAAAAAAAGGCTGTTCTTGCTTTGTTCATTCTGTTGTTGATGTCTTTGCTTGCTCCGCCGTCTGGTGTTACTATGCATCCTAGGTACTTGAAGGTGTCTGTCTGTTCCAATTGTTGATTCCTTACTGTTATGGTCTCGGGGTTGCTCACATTGAGTGTCATTACCTCTGTCTTCTTTAGATTGACGTTCTGGCCCACCTGCTGGCTATACTTATTAAGTCTATCCGTTTTTTCCTGGATGTGTTGATGTGAATGTGCTAGCAGTGCAATGTCATCTACATATTCCAGATCTTCCAATGTAGAAAACGTAGTCCATCTTATTCCTCTTGGACTGCCCTCTGTTGTCTGTCGCATCACCCAGTCTATGATTGTTAAAAATAGAGTGGCTGACAAGGGGCATCCCTGTCGTACTCCTGTCTTCACCTCAAAGATTAGGTTGCTCTATCCTACGCTACACGTAAAGTTGGCATAGAGGCTTTTTATGATTGACACTATGCAGCTTGGAATTCCATAAGCCCTCAGTATTTTCCATTGACTGTCCCTATGTATACTGTCAAAAGCCTTTTCAAAATCAACGAAATTAATGTACAGCTGTCTCTGTCATTCTGAGCACTGCTCTATAATGTTCCTGAAAGTAAATATTTGATCTGCACATCTGTTCTTTCTAAATCCTGCTTGTTCTTTCCTCAGTTTGTGCTCTACTGCTTTTGAAATTCTCTGTATAATTATCCTGCCTAATATTTTGCTGGGAACTGAGAGAAGAGTGATTCCTCTCCAATTGTTGCAGTCTGCAAGGTCTCCTTTCTTGGGCAATTTGACAATTATTCCTTTGTTGCACTCTGTTGGTGTTGTCCCCATTTTCCAGACTTGTGCAAATAGTGGTTCTAGTAGTTCTGCTGCTAGCTCAGGGTCTGTCTTAAATAGCTCTGCATTTAAGTTATCGTGGCCAGGAGCTTTTCCATTCTTTAACCCTTTGATTGCCGTGATGATTTCTTCCTTTCGTGGAATGTCTGTATTAACATCTAGATCATTTTCACCCTCAGGAACTTTCAACTGTTTCTCTAGTGGTTCTTTGTTCAGAGTTTCTCTGAAATGCTCTGCCCATCTTTTTTCCTGTCCCTTTACTGTCGTGATGAGATTTCCTTGCTTATCTGTTACTAATGTAATATTGTTTGCACCTCGTTTTCCGCTGATGAATTTAGTTATTTTGTATACTGTGCTTTGTTCATTTCTCAGTGCTGCCTCTTCTGCCTGTCTTGCAAGATCGTCTAGGAAATTCCTTTTGTTTGCTCGGGTTTGGCGTTTAACTTCGCTTCTGTTTTCTTTGTTTTCATTTCTTTTCTCATCGCTATGGTGTTTAATGTTACTGGTGTTATCCAGTCTTGCTTCTTCCTTTCCTGGAATCCCAATGCATTATTTGCTGCTTTCCTTATATATTGTTGAAATGGTGTTTAATTTCTGGTCTATATCGTCAGACGATGTCTTTTCCTGACTTTTGGCAATTTGATATCGTTTCTTTATATCAGCCGCAAAAGCTTTTCTAGTAAGGGGGTCCTTCAGTTTGCTGATGTCAAACCTTTTCTGTGTAGTTACAGTTGGTCCAGCAGTTCTGATTTTCACCTTCAGTTTTGCTACGACTAAATGGTGGTCACTTCCCACATCTGCACCTCTTCTTACCTTCACATCTTGTAATGCATGTCTCCATCTACCATTAATCATCATGTGGTCTATCTGGTTTCTGTCCCGGCCATTTGGTGATTCGCATGTTAATTTGTGAATTTCTTTGTGTGGGAAAAGTGTTCCTCCAATGACCAGGTTGTTAATGCTACAGAAACTTATTAATGTATCCCCATTTTCGTTTGCTGTTCCGCTGCCGCATTTCCCCATTACTCTTTCATTATACACAGGGGAGTATGTATTGTGTGTTTCAGCTTGACCTAGTGACATGAAGAAACTTGTTGATTTAATCGGCACATCCCCATTCACGGTCCCACGCCCGTCTCTGTACCTATATGTTTTACTATTTTTGTTCACGTAAAGCTCACAAGAAAATTGTCAATACTGTGGCTATGCTTAAAACAAAAGACTCGCTGACCTAGTGGCTTGAAGAAAATTGTTGATCTAATCAGCACATCACCGTTCACCGTCCTGCGCCAGCCCCTTTAAATATAAACCGCAATCAACATACGTAGATCAATATTTTCCTTACTTTAAAACCCAGTCTGTAATGGAGTTACTTCCACCTTATTTTAATTTAGTTGTTAGATAAAATAGGCTGGGTCAGTGTCGGTCAAAGTTTGAATGATTAAAGTTTACCAAGAAAGGGAGTTACTTACAAAGTTTCAGTTCTCTACAATACGTGGACAAAGATGTGGCGAGATGGTAAATTTAGATGAGTGATGATAGTATCAAGTAGTACTTGATATTAAAGAATAGTATTCCAGACTCTGAAAAGAGAACTGGTGAAGAGATGACACAGGATGAAGTCGGGCTGTTAAGCTCACCGTCCAGATGTTATAGAAGTAGTGAACAGGTGACTACGTTGCCCTGTAGCTGGACCTATCCTATGCTTTCTAGGGAAAATATAAATTACAATTTTATTAACACAAGAAACATTAAAAATAATTCAATACGGTAACATAAAATGAAAAGAAATCAATTAATTTAATACCTACTTGATTATTGTTTAAAAAAAATTATATTTGTGTATATATATATATTTATAAATCATTTACAGTTTTGAAGATATATCTGGCACAATAAAACTATTTACACAAAAAAGTGTCTATATTCCTTTTGTCTATCTTCATCATGAGACCATGTGATACATTTGGTTTGTTTGTTGTGGTATCTTTGGTTTTAGCACTTAGCTGAGAAGTTGCTACGGGTCCTTGTAGCAGCAATGCTTAGGTCAGCTAGCTGTCATAGTCCACTATGTCACACAGTTGAAATCTGGCTACCGGTCTAACCTCAGATAAGGATTGTGGTTATATCAATGTGACCAATCTTCCCACCGGCACCAGCAGGAATAGTGACAGAGTCATGCACAAAATACACATAATAATCTAGTGAAAATTATATTAGTTTGCAGACTATAAATGTAATCTACATACCCTCAGGCTCACACCACGTCGTTGAAAAAGATATGTGTCTCACAATAGCAGTTTCTTTTCGTTCTTGTATGTAGAGGCTTAATGCAGTTCACCTCTCATACAGACTGTCAGCTCGTAGAGTGATGTTTATGTTTTGACCTTTTTTTTTGTTTTGTAAAACTTTTGCCTCGTTTTGGCGAGGCGCGTCCCGTTCAACCTAGTCGGTTATATTAGGGCGCATGTCCAAATATAAAAGACCCTTAGTTCTGGGGATAACTGTGTACTTGTTTATTATGTTTTGAACTTCATGGGCCTTTTACTATATGGAGATCGCGCGGACCTCCGAAAGACAACTACGTCACAGCCCTTTTGCCTTTCAATCCGTGATGTCAAAAATGGCAGTTATTGAATTATACGTAGCAATATTTCATCATATCTTCATACTGACGAGAAGTGTTACTTCCAACCAAACATCCTTAGATTCAGCACAATCTCTGCTTTATTGTGCAGGATTATGACTTTATTCCGAGTGTTTTTCACGTCGTTATGAAATTAATTCTACGCCAGTTGTATGTCTGCGTCTAGTTTCGATCTCTCAAAATTCAAATATCTCCACAATAACGTTATGTAGTAATATATTACAGGATTCCATGGATTCTGCTTACTTGCTGCTTTACTGTGTTAAATTGTGAGTCAAATCCAAGCAGTATTTACCGAAAAATGTGCCTAAATCTACCCGTCAGATGCGACAAATGCTGTTGCCTATATTAATTATTTCTGTCCAACGTCTTTTCCCGCACTGAAGAGCCGAGCTAAATTTGGTTGTGGGTCGCTAGGCATCAGACGTAAACAGCTTCGCAAAGAATCTTTTACCAATTTCCTGGCAACAGAGATGTGTAGCTTCAAAGATTTGAAACGCGTCAAATATCAAGTACGATTTTTACGTTCATGAAAAGTGATTAAACTAAAGAAGGTGAGGATGCGGATGAATATAATGACGTATCCCACTGTATGATACATATAAAGGCGACATCTAGTAATAGTTTTAAACTCGACTGCCTGTCTGTTAATTCGCATGGCGAGAGTGTCTCTGTGAACAATTAACTATATGTTTTATATATGTAGTACAGTAAACGTCCGAAAATCAGGACTGCTCGGGGATTTGGTCGGTCCTGATTCTCGGATTTTCCGGATTCTCGGGTAGTACTTTCATTTTAAAATTCAAATTTAAGGAAGAATAAAGAAGAAAATCAACAGGCAAATTTTGTTGGTTTATTCAGTGACAAATATAGAATGCTTTATTTATCAAAATGAGCATATTTATTCGTTCATTTCCGCGACTTCTGTTGCGTCTGCTGCACTGCTTGTGGCACTTACAAAAGCCCAGAAATATTAAAAAGTTAGGGTTTTCAAAAAGTCCGGACTTTCTGTTGGTCCGGATTTCTTGCATCCGGATTTTTTAACGTTTGGTTTGGTTTTAAGGACTATCTTCATTGCACCCGGACAACTCTATCAGTTCTCCGATCTCCTCCCTTAGATCACAGGAGGATCTCAGCACAGTGCACGAACTCCGTAGCACTGGCGAGAATCCGAATGTGTGTAAATAGTAATCACACATTCTATAAATATATTTGGTGGGTAGGTTTCTAATTTTTAAATTTTGCCAGGGCAACGGCCCTATGGCCTACTCTTTACGATTTCCAACTGCCGTGGGATTTTAAAAAACTTGCACACAGGACCTCCTATATTTTCGCCTTTATCCGAGAAGGCTAGGTATCCAATCTCACTACCCAGGAGACCAGGGGGAGTATGACATCATTAGGACCACTGGTTCTCAAAATAAATGTCTAGGACCTCTAGAATTCGAATGTCTCTTAGCCCCTCTGACCCCCCTTTTGGACTTTGACTGTAATGTACATCTTCTTCAATTTAAATGTCATGTCAGTCCTAATGTCATGTCAGTCCTATTGTCATGTCAGTCATATTGTCATGTCAGTCCTATTGTCATGTCACTCCTATTGTCATGTCAGTCCTATTTTCATGTCATTCCTAATGTCATGTCAGTCCTATTGTCATGTCCGTCCTATTGTCATGTCAGTCCTATTTTCATGTCATTCCTAATGTCATGTCAGTCCTGTTGTCATGTCAGTCCTATTGTCATGTCAGTCCTATTGTCATATCAGTCCTAATGACATGTCAGTCATAATGTCATGTCAGTCCTATTGTCATGTCAGTCCTATTGTCATGTCAGTCATAATGTCATGTCCGTCCTAATGTCATGTCAGTCCTATTGTAATGTTAGTCCTATTATCATCATGTCAGTCCTATTGTCATGTCAGTCCTAATGTCATGTCAGTCCTAATGTCATGTCAGTCCTAATGTCATGTCAGTCCTATTGTCATGTCAGTCCTATTGTTCTGTTATCCGTTTGTTTGGCTGTGAAACAAGAAGAAAACAACCGGCTGTCATAAGTAAGTAAATAGGTAGGTCTATAACAGTTACTGACTTAGAGGAGTGAAGTGTTTGAGACGTCACTATACTGGGCCCAGCTTTGTTGGTGTGGTGACCTGTTCCCTTCACGCTGTCTTTACCTTCCCAGACCCAACAGCGGAATCAGGTATCAATTTCCAGCTAGGTAGAAAGAGCTTGACGCCACCGTGTTTCGAACCCGGCACCTTTGCAGCGTGATGCTAGATTTCTAACCACTCTGCCAGTCGGACGCTCCATAAGTGGGTGCTTGCGCAGGAAAGGATTGAAGTAGATACTAATGTGGAACTGATGACAAGAACCAGGCAAGTACCAGTGGAACAAGAGATAAGAAGAAGACATTTGTAATGGATAAGACTCAAAATGAGGAAACCAATTGAGAGTATTACAAGACGGTCTTTGTTCTTGAAACCCCGGGATTAAAGAGGTAGAGACAAATCAAAGGACACATGGAGAAGAGCGCTGGAGACAGACGTGAAAGGGGGCGAAGAAGACGTAGATCGACCTTGACCTGACGACACGGGACAGGAAATCGTGGCATAGGTTTTGTGAAGGCGTATGCGCCTTTGAGAGCTGAAGGGGGGCGATAATGATGATGGTGAATGTACATTGCGCCCGTGCGGCTCCGGGGCCCTAAAGAGGAACAAAGGATAGTAAAAGTGTTATGTCATGTGATTGAGTGTATGTTTGTATGTCACTAAAAGTAATACAGCAGTTATCTATCTTGAGAAGACCGATGGGACATTAATCAATCAGTCAGTACCCCTTAGCTCACCAAGGAGCATAGGCCTTTAAGAAATACATGTCACGTTCCCCTGTCGCGTGCCATTAGCTCGAGTTCTTTCCATCTTCTTCTTCTTCTTCCGTCCTTAGCCAGAGACCGACCAAGCAGTCAGAGGCCATCACGCCTTGTGGCGTCTTAAGGGCAACAGCAGATTGATTTTCTCTGTTGTAGTTTCCCATCACGCCTAGCGGCGTCTTTAGGGCAACAACAAATAGATCCATCTGCCGTTGTTTCCGTAATCGGTGTGACAAGCCAACAGGTGATCAGCCCATTGGGCAGTTCTTTCCATGTCTCCCTCATAATGTTCAATTCAATCTCGTGACCTCTTCTCCATGTGTGTTTTTTGTGTGTGTGTGTCTATCTATGCGTCTCTAACCCTGAAGATTCTTCCAGAACAATGACTACCTTGTAGTACTATCATCAGGTTTCGTTAATGTATACCCTATCCATCGCCAGCCACTTCTCATCTCTGTGTCAACAAATGCACGCGCAAAAAATAATTTGTCCTTTCGCCGCGAACATACACATGCACTCTCTTGTCTTCCAAAGCTGTCTGGTCATTTCTTAGACATCACCCCTTAGAAGTGGCCATGTGAAAGATACCGTCTAGACACGGTAAAGCTTTTACCACAAATTATTTTTCCTCTTGAATGTGAGACCTCGATACAGAATCTTTATCACCCATCGCCCCCAGGCTTCCTGGTAGGAAGGGCAGAAAGTTCCGTTAAAATAAATATATTTGCTACTGTAGCAAAGAAAGCTGATATTTGTTTTCAGTGGTAGATTTGAACATGAGAAGTGTGTGTGTTGGGGAGGGAAGAGAGGGGGGGGGAAATTGGGAAGAAAGGGGGAAACGAGGTTTGTGTGTGTGTGTGTGTGTGTGTGTGTGTGTGTGTGTGTGTGTGTGTGTGTGTGTGTGTGTGTGTGTGTGTGTGTGTGTGTGTGTGTTTTTTCTTTCTAAAAGTCAACAGCTTCCATAGAATAAGAAAGCAGAGGGCTGTGGTGTCGGCCAAAAACGTTTCCGGTTCTGACTCCTGAAATTTTAGAAGTCCGACACCAGTTTTATATAGTTATATTATTTGTGCGTTCGATTGATTCACGCACTGACGTGCACAATGCTGTGTGAGTTGCTTTGGACGCACGTGTAACCTAGTTGAGTAGTTTCTGACGTCATGTAAGGGGCAGCTCGGACCATATTTATGTCCGCTGTGTTATCCTTTGATTTTGGCAAATTTGAAGAAGCCATCAGTTGTATTCGTATCTATTGGTCTTCATGGCGAAGCCAATAGTGGAAGTATAAAGTAAGTGTCGCCCCATTTCTTATGGCAAGTTTAATTATGTAAATTAAAGTATCAGGCCGCTCCTATTAATGGTCTAGCGGGAATTCATCGGAGATGACATTCCTAGAATTGGACACACGGAGTCGATAGCCTTTGGAATCTTTTCGTAGAGGGAGAATCCATATGTGGAATCAAGTTAATGAATATATATATGCTTCACATGTTTAATATGCCGTTTTACCTATGCCAAAGTCGTGGCATGGATACCGAGAGGTTAGCCAAGATGAAACACTAACCTGGTTGTATTGTTATATCTGCCTTTGTTTGGATTGGATATGCTATCTAAGAATTTTATGAAGAAAGTCTGGGATGCTTACAAGTATGATATAAATTATTGCTCCGTGAGAATGAATCCGTTTGCCTTAATAAACGTCCTTGGGAGAAGGTCAACGGACGTTAATACCATGTCTGTTATATGGTAATGGAAGTGATCCTTAGTCACTGGAATATAAGAGAACTTAACTGTTAGAGAATCTACAACAACTATTAACAGTGATATTAACATTTTGACGTATGATCTTCGCATCTGTAACTATGATTGTCCTGTTCCACTTCGTTGGTGTCACGTCAATAAAATATATGTACAGTAATCACCGACTTGTGTGCTGCCAATACTTGCCCAGTTCACCCAATTCAACGATACTTGTTGGAATTTTCGTTTGAAGAACATTGTTGACATTCATTCCGTTTTAACCATTCGCGTTTCAATTTACCTCTTCACTGAACTCAACGATAAAATGGAGTCAACAATAATTGGTATGCCAGTGTGGTCTGGAAATATCTAACTTCCAAGGAACGTACCCATCCAAATTATCGTTTGAAAAGAAGAATTTTTACTTTCAAGGCGACATCATCTCAATTTGGATCCTAGCGTGATATGAATCAGATTCAACTTACGTTTACCAAGGTCAAGGTCTTCAATCAACCTCCACGTCAAGTTTCACAGTGACTGATTACTTGGAGATCATCTCTTCATCATTATTACGTGCGAGCTGTAATCTAGAGAAGCAGAACGAAGTATTTTATCTGTAGACGTACATCCACGGAGACGAGGCACATTGATTTTTTACCTGCACGCGAGATGAGTATAACGTGTTTCCGTTGTACACTTTATTACGCTTAGTTGTGCCTTCCGTGATATGTCCACATTCATATTTTTCGTGTTAAGTGTTATATGTTGTGTATTCTTCGTGGGAGGTAGGGAGGTTGATCTGACGAACGAGATCCATCTCGAAGCCAATTCGGGCTCTTCGTCAGACGTTCTGTAGGACATTATTTTGCAGACTTCCCGCAGTGGAATGTTCCTATGCGTGAGCATAGAAGGATCTTTGGTCCACTGTGTCTGGTAGTCTGTGACACCTGACTGTTTTAGCTGTTTCGTCAAGTTTTAATTGTTGTTTTTGGTAGTTATTTTTACTTGTACCTTATTTTCATGATGTATTTTGTATGTGATTATTGTCCATCTTACCTGACTGTCGTTCAGTTTTTTACAAAGCATATGTTTTTACACTGTGTTGTCAATTGTCTTGTGCATTATTTGATCGTAGATGTCATCGTAATTTTTTACGACATTCTATTTTAGTTCCACATTTTATTTTATTTGATTTCTACGACTGTAGTCATTTGTCTTGATTATCGTGTCGTGTCAGTATTGTGCTATTGTCTGTCACGTTATTGCTTTCACACCATTTCATGTTATAAATTACATTATTAATTATTAATATTATTGCCTATTATATAAATTGATTTTACCGTTCTAGAACAGGAACGAAAACCACTAGTTGTAGTAACAATTTTAAGTAGTATTATTACATAATAAAATTGAATAATGGCTACCTTAGACTATTTCATTAAGCAAGCAAAAGCTCTTCAGATGGCTCCTGAGGAAGCAAAAGCATTTGCACTTGCAGAATATAAGAAAGCTCAAGAAATAGAAGCTGATCAGAGAAGGTTAGAAACTTTACGTTTGGAAAATTTGAAATTTGAGGCAGATCAAAAAAGAATTGAGGCTGAGGAAGAGCTGAGAAAAAATGAGATTAGCCGCTGAATTAGAAGAGAAACGATTTCAGCGTGAGTCCGAACAGAAAAAAATTCGAGGCTGAAGAGCAATTTAAAAGAGATGCGGCAGAAAAAGAAAGACTACTTAATATTGAAATGGGAAATAAACAAAAGGAAATGGAAGAAAAAAGATTAATAGCTGAAAAAGAAATGGAAGTTAAACAAAAAGAAATGCAAGAAAGAAGATTAATAGCTGAACAAAACACAAAACGACTTCAGCTTGAGATGGAAGAGAATGAAAGAAAACGACAGCATGAACTGAAATTAGCAGAGTCAGAATATGAGAGACTTAGGTTAACTCAGGAAGCTAATTCTCAGAGAACTTTTGAAAGCCAAACTTCATCCAGACATGATAATTTTAAGGAAATTCACCTTAAATTACCAAAATTTAATCCCCCGTCTGATGACGTGATATTCTTCCTAGATAGGTTTGAGGCCACTTGTGTGTCTTATAACGTGGATAAAGCTCTATACTGTACATATTTATCCAGATTACTTACAGGGGACGCATTAGCAGTTTATCATACCACCAGCATTGGTGAGAAAAATGACTATAATGCTCTTAGAGCGGCACTTCTGCAAAAATTCCAAATGACAGAAGACCAATATCGATCAAGATTCATACATTACTACCTCAATCTAGCAAAAATTTTAGTGATTTTCTGTCACAAATACGACTAACATTAGAAAGATGGATCGAATTATCCAAAATTGAAAAGTCGTATGAAGGTCTCTTCGATTTACTGATGCGCGATAAGGTACTTTCGTCTGTAAATCCTACATTTCTCGCATTTTTACACGAACGGAAACCTTTATCTATGAAAGACTTAGAACAGCATGCTAAAAATTTTTGCACTGCTCACCCAAACATGGATCTAAGTAATGCACAGATTAAGAATGAATTGCCTGTTGCTTTTGCAGCACAACAAAACAATTTTTCACGCAATCGTTCTTTTAGTGCTGACAGATATGTCAATAAGGGAAATAATGACAATTTTAACAATGGTAATTTTTACAAAGGGAAGCAATTTCAACAATCTGCTCCATTTAATGTTTCTTGGAACCAGGCTCACAGATCGCGAGATTTTGGTAACAATAATTTTAAAAATAATCAAGGACATTATAATAAACAAAACTGGAGATCAAGATCTCAGGGTCCGCAAAACAAACAATTTTTTGGAAATAAACCATTTTACCAACATCATAACGATAATTATACAAATTATCGGACTCATCCAAATTTTAACTCTAGCAGAAACTACAATTATGGCAATTTTAATGACAAAAATCAAAATCGATCGCGTCGACGAGATAGATCGTTGAGTAATACGAATAGACATTCTAATGTCGCTTTTAGTGATACACAGGCTAACATTGAACAGGGTAAAGGAGCTGAAACTCATAATGCTATGTGTTGTTCTCTTGATTGTACCCAAGTCAAAGATTGTTCAGAATGCTCTACTCTTTTCCAGCCCAGGGCGATCACGACGCTGCGTTGCGGACATACCTTGCCTAGTCTACCTGCAGTCTGTACGGCCACTGCTGCGTCAGTACACCAGGGACAGGGCTCTCTTAAGTTTAACAAGGGATTTGTCAACAATATTTCATGCTCTCTCCTATTTGACTCAGGTTGCAGCACAGTCGGCGTCCGGACTTCGCTGATCAACCCAAGTTGTGCCACGGGCCGGGTTGTCAAGTGTGTAACGTTTGGTGGCACAATTGAAACATTTGCCACTGCTATTATTGATCTTAATACACCATTTTTTTCAGGAAAGATTCAAGCTTGTCTCCTTCCGAATCCAATTTGTGATTTAATACTTGGTCGCATACATGGTATTAAAGAGTGTACACCACAGCAAATTGCTGAATGGGAAGAGCGACATATTCAAACTGCAAATGCAGTAGTGACTAGAGCGCAAGCTACTAATATGTCGCATGATACACCTATGGAACCTACAGTTCATACCACTTGTGATGATGATGCTCCTATTTCACGGGAGTTGTTTGCAACATTGCAAAAGAATGATGATTCATTAAAAAAAATTTTTTCAGTATGTGAACAAAAATAATACCAGCAACAAACTTGCAAAATCTAGACATGATTTTATACTTAAAAATGGGATTTTGGTTAGAGTAATACGAGAAAAGGATTCATCCTTATGTTCTCAGATTATAGTCCCATCCTGTATGAGATCTCGTATATTACGACATGCGCATGACTCGCAATGTGCGGGCCATATGGGTTTTTCGCGTACCAAATCCAGAGTGCTTTCGGCATTCTACTGGCCAGGCGTCCATAAGGACATCACTCTCTATTGTCGGTCTTGTTTGATATGTCAAGAAGTTAAGGTACGGGGTCCATTTCATGCGGCTCCTATTCAAGCTGCGGACATCCCGATTAGACCATTTGATAAAATGGCTATAGACATTATTGGTCCTATGCTACCATCTGCTAGAGGGCATACGCATATCCTTACGTGCATTGATATGTGCACTCGCTGGCCTGAAGCCATCCCTCTCAAGAACACTTCATCTGCCAGTGTAGCAGAGGCATTGATGTTAATCTTCTCACGCATTGGTTTTCCACGGAAAATCTTGTCGGATCATGGGGTTCAGTTCATTTCTGAATCCATGTCTCAAGTTATGAAGACATTAGGTATAGACAGATCTCTAAGTTCTATTTATCATCCGATGTCAAATGGGTTAATTGAGCGTCTAAATAGGACACTCAAGCAGTTGTTGGGTAAGATGACTCAAGACCACCCACAAGACTGGGATCGGGTCCTACCCGCTTGTCTCTTTGCGTATCGCGAAGTACAAAATCAAGCAACGGGGTTTTCTCCATTTCAACTTGTTTTCGGCATGCAACCACGCGGTCCGATGTCGTTAATCCACGACTTATTGGTTGACGAGAATATTGAAGAGGAAACTCAATCCTCTTATGAGTATGTGATCTCTCTGAGAAAGAGAATCATAGATGCTTGTAGATTAGCTACTGCATCATCCGAACAAGCCAAAGAAAAAGCTCGTCTATTTGCAAACAAGTATAGACGTCTTCGCCAGCTCATACCTGGTGATGAAGCTTTTGTATTACTCCCTGCGCATAATAATCGTCTTTTAATTACCTGGAGAGGTCCTTTCAGGATCATCTCAAGAATATCCGATGTCGACTACATCGTTGATGTTAATGGTAAACATAAAACCTTCCACATTAATATGTTGAAGGAATATTACTCACGTCCTGATTATCTACAATCAGTGTTCCAAGCAACTGACGATCCTACACCTCCTATTCAACACTATTCTAGTTTGTCAGTCATCCAAGAAGAGGAATCTTCTTTCGATGATGTACAACTACCAATACCAGTTGTACCACTCCATTCCACTGAGAAATGGAATGATGTTACTATCTCATCTACTCTTACTGATGATCAACGTCAGCAAGTCTCTAATATTCTACACACGTATGAGGATGTCCTCACTGACATCCCAGGTCATACGTCAGTCATCCAACATGACATTATTCTGACTGACGATACACCGATTCGAGTTCGCCCATATCCTATTCCTTTACACTTTCGTGATAAGGTTGATAAGGAATTGGATGAGATGCTTCAATTAAATATAATTGAACCATCTTCATCACCATATTCTTCTTCTATGGTAATCATTAGGAAGAAGGACAACAATATACGTCTTTGCGTAGATTACAGGAAATTAAACAAAGTTACAAAATTCGATGCGGAACCATTACCTCTTTTAGACGACTTATTAGAGAAATTATCTCATGCCACATTCTTTTCGAAATTTGACCTTTCAAAGGGTTATTGGCAAGTGCCATTAACCCCTAAAGCAAAGCCATTCACCGCTTTCTCGACGCCACGGGGTCTTTTTCAATGGAATTTTATGCCATTCGGTCTAATGAATGCGCCAGCTACCTTTGTACGCATGATGCGCCGCATATTGTCTCATCGTCCCGATGTCATTACTTATATAGATGACATCTGTCTTTTCAGTGACTCTTGGGATGAACATATTCAGGGTTTAAAATCTTTACTTTCTACCTTACGGGATTATAACTTAACAGCGAAACCTTCAAAGGCTTTTGTCGGTTTTCATGACATCTCATTTCTTGGTCACCGTATAGGTCGCGGTTTAATGTATACAGAAGACAGTAACGTCTCTAAAATTTTAAACATCTCAGCACCTAAGACAAAAAAACAAGTGAGGTCGCTCTTAGGACTAATACAGTTCTATTCTAAATTCATCCCTCATTTTCTACTATAACTGCACCTCTTTCTTCGTTACTAAAGAAAGGCACATCTAATATAATAAAGTGGTCGCAGGATCATCAAACGGCTTTAGATTATATAAAACAATTTTTTTCAAATAAGCCTTTTTTAAGGTTGCCTAACAAAGATCTCACCTTTGTTCTTCGCAGTGATGCTTCTTCCTACGCTATCGCGGCAGTTTTGATGCAGGAATACGGAGGCACCTTATTTCCGGTTATGTACGTATCCAGAAAGCTTACGACGAGCGAGAGGAAGTATTCCGTTCTAGATAAAGAGCTCCTCGCTCTTGTCTGGTCAATCAATAAACTGGATCGTTATCTCCTCGGATCACACTTTGTGGTGGAATCCGACCAGAAAGCTCTTACAGCACTGAACACAGGGAACGTGAAGTCATCAAAGTCAGCGCGTTACGCTATTGCGCTTCAACCGTTCCATTTTGAGATACGAGCTATTCCTGGAGTACAGAATGTGTTTGCAGACTGTTTCAAGATGCCCTAGTGAACATGTCGAAATTAAACCACTTCCAGATGGTGAAACGTCCTCACAGAAACATGAATAACTTTGTACATGGTCACTGATTATACATCTGTGGAGACTATGTGTAGTTCTGCAGTATTCGTATATATATAACTTTCAGAATATACTTACGTATGGATTATAACATTATTTCTTGTGAAGTAACGTTTTGTTAGAACGGGAACAGTGATATTAAAGTAACATTTTTTTTTAGTATGGAAACATTGGTAAGAGTGACAAATAGACATTCACTATTGTTATGGAACAGATTACACTACATATCGTGTTCGTAAACGTATTTCAGACATGGTACATTGAGAACATATTCTTGTCGATTTAACTAGTTCTAAAAGAATATTAACAATGAGTGAAATTGAAATCACTTAGAATAAATTAGTAATTAGTTATTTGTTCATAAATTAAGTACTATTAATTATTATAATTCAATTTAATCAATTTGATTGATTATAAATCACACATCTACTAACTTTATTAGTGTTTCGCAATACGTGTATTCACGTATCCCACTACATGATATCTCACTTTTAGATAACTAGTCAAACTTACTAGTGTTAGGAAATAGTAAGTGCGTTGCTTCTTAAAGTGTTTAATTATGCTTTGTTTCATTTTGCATGTTGTATTTTAAAATTTTCTGTTTTATTGATTCTTTTATCATTGATCATCATCAGTGTTGCTGTTCATTTTCATTTTTGAAATCATATGTTTCAAATTTCTTTTAAAAAAAATTTTGGTTGAATTTTATTATCATCTTTTTTTTTATGGTTTATTTCATTTTCATTTTCAACTTCTTTTTACTTCGAATATTACCACATCGTTCCAAAGTAGGTCGATGGTGGATGTGTGCTTTAATGCATACTATCATTTAGTTATATTGTTTTCATTTAATATTCTTTTCTTAATATGATATAATTTTATGCATGTCATAAATCTTGTTGTAGTTTTGACTCACCTCTCTCGAGTAATTAGTTCGAAAAAAAATTAATAGAATTAATTTTTTTAAGGGGAGGTGATAAGGGAGCTGTTACGTACATTTATTACCTACGGGGGTAGTCTTCGGTCCTGCCAAATGTACGCACCAGTTTTATATAGTTATATTATTTGTGCGTTCGATTGATTCACGCACTGACGTGCACAATGCTGTGTGAGTTGCTTTGGACGCACGTGTAACCTAGTTGAGTAGTTTCTGACGTCATGTAAGGGGCAGCTCGGACCATATTTATGTCCGCTGTGTTATCCTTTGATTTTGGCAAATGTGAAGTAGCCATCAGTTGTATTCGTATCTATTGATCTTCATGGCGAAGTCAATAGTGGAAGTATAAAGTAAGTGTCGCCCCATTTCTTATGGCAAGTTTAATTATGTAAATTAAAGTATCAGGCCGCTCCTATTAATGGTCTAGCGGGAATTCATCGGAGATGACATTCCTAGAATTGGACGGAGTCGATAGCCTTTGGAATCTTTTCGTAGAGGGAGAATCCATATGTGGAATCAAGTTAATGAATATATATATGCTTCACATGTTTAATATGCCGTTTTACCTATGCCAAAGTCGTGGCATGGATACCGAGAGGTTAGCCAAGATGAAACACTAACCTGGTTGTATTGTTATATCTGCCTTTGTTTGGTTTGGATATGCTATCTAAGAATTTTATGAAGAAAGTCTGGGATGCTTACAAGTATGATATAAATTATTGCTCCGTGAGAATGAATCCGTTTGCCTTAATAAACGTCCTTGGGAGAAGGTCAACGGACGTTAATACCATGTCTGTTATATGGTAATGGAAGTGATCCTTAGTCACTGGAATATAAGAGAACTTAACTGTTAGAGAATCTACAACAACTATTAACAGTGATATTAACATTTTGACGTATGATCTTCGCATCTGTAACTATGATTGTCCTGTTCCACTTCGTTGGTGTCACGTCAATAAAAATATATGTACAGTAATCACCGACTTGTGTGCTGCCAATACTTGCCCAGTTCACCCAATTCAACGATACTTGTTGGAATTTTCGTTTGAAGAACATTGTTGACATTCATTCCGTTTTAACCATTCGCGTTTCAATTTACCTCTTCACTGAACTCAACGATAAAATGGAGTCAACAATAATTGGTATGCCAGTGTGGTCTGGAAATATCTAACTTCCAAGGAACGTACCCATCCAAATTATCGTTTGAAAAGAAGAATTTTTACTTTCAAGGCGACATCATCTCAATTTGGATCCTAGCGTGATATGAATCAGATTCAACTTACGTTTACCAAGGTCAAGGTCTTCAATCAACCTCCACGTCAAGTTTCACAGTGACTGATTACTTGGAGATCATCTCTTCATCATTATTACGTGCGAGCTGTAATCTAGAGAAGCAGAACGAAGTATTTTATCTGTAGACGTACATCCACGGAGACGAGGCACATTGATTTTTTACCTGCACACGAGATGAGTATAACGTGTTTCCGTTGTACACTTTATTACGCTTAGTTGTGCCTTCCGTGATATGTCCACATTCATATTTTTCGTGTTAAGTGTTATATGTTGTGTATTCTTCGTGGGAGGTAGGGAGGTTGATCTGACGAACGAGATCCATCTCGAAGCCAATTCGGGCTCTTCGTCAGACGTTCTGTAGGACATTATTTTGCAGACTTCCCGCAGTGGAATGTTCCTATGCGTGAGCATAGAAGGATCTTTGGTCCACTGTGTCTGGTAGTCTGTGACACCTGACTGTTTTAGCTGTTTCGTCAAGTTTTAATTGTTGTTTTTGGTAGTTATTTTTACTTGTACCTTATTTTCATGATGTATTTTGTATGTGATTATTGTCCATCTTACCTGACTGTCGTTCAGTTTTTTACAAAGCATATGTTTTTACACTGTGTTGTCAATTGTCTTGTGCATTATTTGATCGTAGATGTCATCGTAATTTTTTACGACATTCTATTTTAGTTCCACATTTTATTTTATTTGATTTCTACGACTGTAGTCATTTGTCTTGATTATCGTGTCGTGTCAGTATTGTGCTATTGTCTGTCACGTTATTGCTTTCACACCATTTCATGTTATAAATTACATTAATAATTAATTATTAATATTATTGCCTATTATATAAATTGATTTTACCGTTCTAGAACAGGAACGAAAACCACTAGTTGTAGTAACAATTTTAAGTAGTATTATTACATAATAAAATTGAATAATGGCTACCTTAGACTATTTCATTAAGCAAGCAAAAGCTCTTCAGATGGCTCCTGAGGAAGCAAAAGCATTTGCACTTGCAGAATATAAGAAAGCTCAAGAAATAGAAGCTGATCAGAGAAGGTTAGAAACTTTACGTTTGGAAAATTTGAAATTTGAGGCAGATCAAAAAAGGATTGAGGAATGAAAAGAAGAGGAAATTTATAGAGGAAGAGAAAAAAAATGAGATTAGCCGCTGAATTAGAAAAGAAAACGACGATTTCAGCGTGAGTCCGAACAGAAAAAAAAAATTCGAGGCTGAAGAGCAAAAAAAGAGATCAGCGGCAGAAAGAAGAAAGACTACTTAAATTGAGAGGCAGGAAGAAAAAAATAGAAATGGAAAAAAGAAATGGAAGAAAAAAAAAGATTAATAGCTGAAAAAGAAATGGAAGTTAAACAAAAAGAAATGCAAGAAAGAAGATTAATAGCTGAACAAAACACAAAACGACTTCAGCTTGAGATGGAAGAGAATGAAAGAAAACGACAGCATGAACTGAAATTAGCAGAGTCAGAATATGAGAGACTTAGGTTAACTCAGGAAGCTAATTCTCAGAGAACTTTTGAAAGCCAAACTTCATCCAGACATGATAATTTTAAGGAAATTCACCTTAAATTACCAAAATTTAATCCCCCGTCTGATGACGTGATATTCTTCCTAGATAGGTTTGAGGCCACTTGTGTGTCTTATAACGTGGATAAAGCTCTATACTGTACATATTTATCCAGATTACTTACAGGGGACGCATTAGCAGTTTATCATACCACCAGCATTGGTGAGAAAAATGACTATAATGCTCTTAGAGCGGCACTTCTGCAAAAATTCCAAATGACAGAAGACCAATATCGATCAAGATTTCATACATTACTACCTCAATCTAGCAAAAATTTTAGTGATTTTCTGTCACAAATACGACTAACATTAGAAAGATGGATCGAATTATCCAAAATTGAAAAGTCGTATGAAGGTCTCTTCGATTTACTGATGCGCGATAAGGTACTTTCGTCTGTAAATCCTACATTTCTCGCATTTTTACACGAACGGAAACCTTTATCTATGAAAGACTTAGAACAGCATGCTAAAAATTTTTGCACTGCTCACCCAAACATGGATCTAAGTAATGCACAGATTAAGAATGAATTGCCTGTTGCTTTTGCAGCACAACAAAACAATTTTTCACGCAATCGTTCTTTTAGTGCTGACAGATATGTCAATAAGGGAAATAATGACAATTTTAACAATGGTAATTTTTACAAAGGGAAGCAATTTCAACAATCTGCTCCATTTAATGTTTCTTGGAACCAGGCTCACAGATCGCGAGATTTTGGTAACAATAATTTTAAAAATAATCAAGGACATTATAATAAACAAAACTGGAGATCAAGATCTCAGGGTCCGCAAAACAAACAATTTTTTGGAAATAAACCATTTTACCAACATCATAACGATAATTATACAAATTATCGGACTCATCCAAATTTTAACTCTAGCAGAAACTACAATTATGGCAATTTTAATGACAAAAATCAAAATCGATCGCGTCGACGAGATAGATCGTTGAGTAATACGAATAGACATTCTAATGTCGCTTTTAGTGATACACAGGCTAACATTGAACAGGGTAAAGGAGCTGAAACTCATAATGCTATGTGTTGTTCTCTTGATTGTACCCAAGTCAAAGATTGTTCAGAATGCTCTACTCTTTTCCAGCCCAGGGCGATCACGACGCTGCGTTGCGGACATACCTTGCCTAGTCTACCTGCAGTCTGTACGGCCACTGCTGCGTCAGTACACCAGGGACAGGGCTCTCTTAAGTTTAACAAGGGATTTGTCAACAATATTTCATGCTCTCTCCTATTTGACTCAGGTTGCAGCACAGTCGGCGTCCGGACTTCGCTGATCAACCCAAGTTGTGCCACGGGCCGGGTTGTCAAGTGTGTAACGTTTGGTGGCACAATTGAAACATTTGCCACTGCTATTATTGATCTTAATACACCATTTTTTTCAGGAAAGATTCAAGCTTGTCTCCTTCCGAATCCAATTTGTGATTTAATACTTGGTCGCATACATGGTATTAAAGAGTGTACACCACAGCAAATTGCTGAATGGGAAGAGCGACATATTCAAACTGCAAATGCAGTAGTGACTAGAGCGCAAGCTACTAATATGTCGCATGATACACCTATGGAACCTACAGTTCATACCACTTGTGATGATGATGCTCCTATTTCACGGGAGTTGTTTGCAACATTGCAAAAGAATGATGATTCATTAAAAAAATTTTTTCAGTATGTGAACAAAAATAATACCAGCAACAAACTTGCAAAATCTAGACATGATTTTATACTTAAAAATGGGATTTTGGTTAGAGTAATACGAGAAAAGGATTCATCCTTATGTTCTCAGATTATAGTCCCATCCTGTATGAGATCTCGTATATTACGACATGCGCATGACTCGCAATGTGCGGGCCATATGGGTTTTTCGCGTACCAAATCCAGAGTGCTTTCGGCATTCTACTGGCCAGGCGTCCATAAGGACATCACTCTCTATTGTCGGTCTTGTTTGATATGTCAAGAAGTTAAGGTACGGGGTCCATTTCATGCGGCTCCTATTCAAGCTGCGGACATCCCGATTAGACCATTTGATAAAATGGCTATAGACATTATTGGTCCTATGCTACCATCTGCTAGAGGGCATACGCATATCCTTACGTGCATTGATATGTGCACTCGCTGGCCTGAAGCCATCCCTCTCAAGAACACTTCATCTGCCAGTGTAGCAGAGGCATTGATGTTAATCTTCTCACGCATTGGTTTTCCACGGAAAATCTTGTCGGATCATGGGGTTCAGTTCATTTCTGAATCCATGTCTCAAGTTATGAAGACATTAGGTATAGACAGATCTCTAAGTTCTATTTATCATCCGATGTCAAATGGGTTAATTGAGCGTCTAAATAGGACACTCAAGCAGTTGTTGGGTAAGATGACTCAAGACCACCCCCAAGACTGGGATCGGGTCCTACCCGCTTGTCTCTTTGCGTATCGCGAAGTACAAAATCAAGCAACGGGGTTTTCTCCATTTCAACTTGTTTTCGGCATGCAACCACGCGGTCCGATGTCGTTAATCCACGACTTATTGGTTGACGAGAATATTGAAGAGGAAACTCAATCCTCTTATGAGTATGTGATCTCTCTGAGAAAGAGAATCATAGATGCTTGTAGATTAGCTACTGCATCATCCGAACAAGCCAAAGAAAAAGCTCGTCTATTTGCAAACAAGTATAGACGTCTTCGCCAGCTCATACCTGGTGATGAAGCTTTTGTATTACTCCCTGCGCATAATAATCGTCTTTTAATTACCTGGAGAGGTCCTTTCAGGATCATCTCAAGAATATCCGATGTCGACTACATCGTTGATGTTAATGGTAAACATAAAACCTTCCACATTAATATGTTGAAGGAATATTACTCACGTCCTGATTATCTACAATCAGTGTTCCAAGCAACTGACGATCCTACACCTCCTATTCAACACTATTCTAGTTTGTCAGTCATCCAAGAAGAGGAATCTTCTTTCGATGATGTACAACTACCAATACCAGTTGTACCACTCCATTCCACTGAGAAATGGAATGATGTTACTATCTCATCTACTCTTACTGATGATCAACGTCAGCAAGTCTCTAATATTCTACACACGTATGAGGATGTCCTCACTGACATCCCAGGTCATACGTCAGTCATCCAACATGACATTATTCTGACTGACGATACACCGATTCGAGTTCGCCCATATCCTATTCCTTTACACTTTCGTGATAAGGTTGATAAGGAATTGGATGAGATGCTTCAATTAAATATAATTGAACCATCTTCATCACCATATTCTTCTTCTATGGTAATCATTAGGAAGAAGGACAACAATATACGTCTTTGCGTAGATTACAGGAAATTAAACAAAGTTACAAAATTCGATGCGGAACCATTACCTCTTTTAGACGACTTATTAGAGAAATTATCTCATGCCACATTCTTTTCGAAATTTGACCTTTCAAAGGGTTATTGGCAAGTGCCATTAACCCCTAAAGCAAAGCCATTCACCGCTTTCTCGACGCCACGGGGTCTTTTTCAATGGAATTTTATGCCATTCGGTCTAATGAATGCGCCAGCTACCTTTGTACGCATGATGCGCCGCATATTGTCCTCATCGTCCCGATGTCATTACTTATATAGATGACATCTGTCTTTTCAGTGACTCTTGGGATGAACATATTCAGGGTTTAAAATCTTTACTTTCTACCTTACGGGATTATAACTTAACAGCGAAACCTTCAAAGGCTTTTGTCGGTTTTCATGACATCTCATTTCTTGGTCACCGTATAGGTCGCGGTTTAATGTATACAGAAGACAGTAACGTCTCTAAAATTTTAAACATCTCAGCACCTAAGACAAAAAAACAAGTGAGGTCGCTCTTAGGACTAATACAGTTCTATTCTAAATTCATCCCTCATTTGTCTACTATAACTGCACCTCTTTCTTCGTTACTAAAGAAAGGCACATCTAATATAATAAAGTGGTCGCAGGATCATCAAACGGCTTTAGATTATATAAAACAATTTTTTTCAAATAAGCCTTTTTTAAGGTTGCCTAACAAAGATCTCACCTTTGTTCTTCGCAGTGATGCTTCTTCCTACGCTATCGCGGCAGTTTTGATGCAGGAATACGGAGGCACCTTATTTCCGGTTATGTACGTATCCAGAAAGCTTACGACGAGCGAGATGAAGTATTCCGTTCTGGATAAAGAGCTCCTCGCTCTTGTCTGGTCAATCAATAAACTGGATCGTTATCTCCTCGGATCACACTTTGTGGTGGAATCCGACCAGAAAGCTCTTACAGCACTGAACACAGGGAACGTGAAGTCATCAAAGTCAGCGCGTTACGCTATTGCGCTTCAACCGTTCCATTTTGAGATACGAGCTATTCCTGGAGTACAGAATGTGTTTGCAGACTGTCTTTCAAGATGCCCTAGTGAACATGTCGAAATTAAACCACTTCCAGATGGTGAAACGTCCTCACAGAAACATGAATAACTTTGTACATGGTCACTGATTATACATCTGTGGAGACTATGTGTAGTTCTGCAGTATTCGTATATATATAACTTTCAGAATATACTTACGTATGGATTATAACATTATTTCTTGTGAAGTAACGTTTTGTTAGAACGGGAACAGTGATATTAAAGTAACATTTTTTTTTTAGTATGGAAACATTGGTAAGAGTGACAAATAGACATTCACTATTGTTATGGAACAGATTACACTACATATCGTGTTCGTAAACGTATTTCAGACATGGTACATTGAGAACATATTCTTGTCGATTTAACTAGTTCTAAAAGAATATTAACAATGAGTGAAATTGAAATCACTTAGAATAAATTAGTAATTAGTTATTTGTTCATAAATTAAGTACTACTAATTATTATAATTCAATTTAATCAATTTGATTGATTATAAATCACACATCTACTAACTTTATTAGTGTTCGCAATACGTGTATTCACGTATCCCACTACATGATATCTCACTTTTAGATAACTAGTCAAACTTACTAGTGTTAGGAAATAGTAAGTGCGTTGCTTCTTAAAGTGTTTAATTATGCTTTGTTTCATTTTGCATGTTGTATTTTAAAATTTTCTGTTTTATTGATTCTTTTATCATTGATCATCATCAGTGTTGCTGTTCATTTTCATTTTTGAAATCATATGTTTCAAATTTCTTTTAAAAAAAAAATTTTGTAGAATTTTATTATCATCTTTTTTTTTTTATGGTTTATTTCATTTTCATTTTCAACTTCTTTTTACTTCGAATATTACCACATCGTTCCAAAGTAGGTCGATGGTGGATGTGTGCTTTAATGCATACTATCATTTAGTTATATTGTTTTCATTTAATATTCTTTTCTTAATATGATATAATTTTATGCATGTCATAAATCTTGTTGTAGTTTTGACTCACCTCTCTCGAGTAATTAGTTCGAAAAAAATTAATAGAATTAATTTTTTTAAGGGGAGGTGATAAGGGAGCTGTTACGTACATTTATTACCTACGGGGGTAGTCTTCGGTCCTGCCAAATGTACGCACCAGTTTTATATAGTTATATTATTTGTGCGTTCGATTGATTCACGCACTGACGTGCACAATGCTGTGTGAGTTGCTTTGGACGCACGTGTAACCTAGTTGAGTAGTTTCTGACGTCATGAATGGGGCAGCTCGGACCATATTTATGTCCGCTGTGTTATCCTTTGATTTTGGCAAATGTGAAGTAGCCATCAGTTGTATTCGTATCTATTGATCTTCATGGCGAAGTCAATAGTGGAAGTATAAAGTAAGTGTCGCCCCATTTCTTATGGCAAGTTTAATTATGTAAATTAAAGTATCAGGCCGCTCCTATTAATGGTCTAGCGGGAATTCATCGGAGATGACATTCCTAGAATTGGACACACGGAGTCGATAGCCTTTGGAATCTTTTCGTAGAGGGAGAATCCATATGTGGAATCAAGTTAATATATATATATATGCTTCACATGTTTAATATGCCGTTTTACCTATGCCAAAGTCGTGGCATGGATACCGAGAGGTTAGCCAAGATGAAACACTAACCTGGTTGTATTGTTATATCTGCCTTTGTTTGGATTGGATATGCTATCTAAGAATTTTATGAAGAAAGTCTGGGATGCTTACAAGTATGATATAAATTATTGCTCCGTGAGAATGAATCCGTTTGCCTTAATAAACGTCCTTGGGAGAAGGTCAACGGACGTTAATACCATGTCTGTTATATGGTAATGGAAGTGATCCTTAGTCACTGGAATATAAGAGAACTTAACTGTTAGAGAATCTACAACAACTATTAACAGTGATATTAACATTTTGACGTATGATCTTCGCATCTGTAACTATGATTGTCCTGTTCCACTTCGTTGGTGTCACGTCAATAAAATATATGTACAGTAATCACCGACTTGTGTGCTGCCAATACTTGCCCAGTTCACCCAATTCAACGATACTTGTTGGAATTTTCGTTTGAAGAACATTGTTGACATTCATTCCGTTTTAACCAAGTAAATGTGGGTGTATTAGAAGTGGAATGTTTCACCTGTTAATGAATAACTCGTGAAAATGTAAAACAGAACAGGTAAAAAAAATTATTCGGGCTGGCAGTGGGAAGGCGAAATACATATAATTCTTAATCTGCCAAACTGTCACGAGATATTCTTATTCCTATTGTTTTAAATGAAAACGTCCCCAGAGCAGCCGATATCAACCATCACAGGTTCGATATACCACAGAAGATCGATCGGGGGTCGATTAAGCGTTTGGGGTCGAAAGTTAACTATCATGTAAGAAATAAAAATGTCTGCTGTGACTCAATTTTGCATCTGGAAACATTTCTACAGAATAACTCAAGCTTTCTGCGGCAGTTGAGCCGTTTACATTCCCAAGTTCAAACATGTGTCATGGGTTGTCTCCCCTTAGCTCTGCAGTAGTGGTCCAACAATGACCAAAACTCAAGAGTAACTAATGTGGGTCTTCAAAAGTATCTACCTTCGCACAAGATTACTCTTGGCAGAGATGTAGATTGAAGGATAATGATACCTCAAGGTAGTTTTCACAAGATATTCAGTAAGAGAGAACAATGCTGCATGAGTCTGAGCAAATATTAACTCTAGTATCTGCCGTCAACTTTTGTGAAGGATAAGGTTATCTAATAATTCATTAGCTCGTTCAAGCCCCAGCTGAGTTAATTCAGCGAATTTCCTCTTATTATTATATAGCTCTGTTTAAGTGTATTTAAGAAATTGTCTGAGACATACGGATGTAGTACATTCAAAATGATTAAATCAACTTTAGATTTGTCTTTACACAAGTAACACATTTAATAATCAATTATAGTTAAAAGTTTAAAAAATGAATAATTCTTAACAAACAATAATCATCATCGAGTGGCGTTATGGAGTATTTGTTAAGAGTTCACTTAGCAGCTTTTTGTTTCTACTTAGCACTTAGCTGCCAATGAGTTTCTGCTCCAGCTGATGTTTGGGTCTTTGCAGATGGATGACTGGATCACACTCGTCACTGGTCAAGTTTAAAAGTTGTAGCACGTTCCAAGAAGTGTTAGGGAGTGACTACCAGGCTGGTCCCACGTCTCTAAGACCCATCTGATGATGGTGTCTAGCGTTAACTTCAGGCTCCTTATACCCTCATTTGTTTCAGAGATGGTACCCTCAGTTAGCACCACCGACTAGTGTCACAAAAGAAGAGAACAAATACCCTCTTGAGTATTGCGTTTTCCTGATACACACTGATGTGCCCCCCTCTTTTCATTCCACCATCCCATCTACCTCAGAGCTGTTACCCTCGCTGAGAATTAATATTAATCCCGTTGAGTGGGAAAAAATTCATTACATTTAGGTTGAATAGATTTATATTTCCCTTTACATTGGTTGAAAAGGTTGAAAACTTTCATTACTATTAGAGTGAATATGTTTACATTTACATCTAAACTGATTGAAAATGTTAATAATATAATAAGTATGTACATTAATCTCTCATCATTCCCTCCTTGCTCCATATGGAACTTGGGACTACCTTTACTTTTAGTTCTCTATAAGAAACTCACATAAAGTCACCAACCCTTGCAGCGGTGATTCATGAAATCATCATTTTATTTGCTGAGGTTGCAAGCCTCAAATCACATGGACATCCACTTAGCAATTCTTACATATTAATATTCACGTGTCAATATAAACATATTATTTCACGTGTTAATAATGCAAAATATGCAGAATTTTAAATGCACAACTCACCCCAAATCTTTGTGTTCACCGACAGACTGGTGGCTCAGAGAAATAGCTAAGGCACCTTGTTGAAGGTGCCTCTTACACGTGTTCTAGGGTGTTGTTATTTTACAGTAAGTTCCCACTTTGACTCCGTGTTTCAGATTCCTCAGATTCTGTTTGTCCTTGCCAATAATAGTAGAGTGTTCCTGAGCTTTTAAGTCATCAAGAGGCTCAAACAAGTCCGGTCCGATAAATGAATTCTGATTCTATTCTTAACTCTGGCAAGTCTGGTTGTTTCCGCGGCGAGGTAAATTTTCACAGTGCAATAAACTTGCAAAAGTGTCTGGTTATATTGCAAGTTTCGATCCGTGCACGTTGTTGTTTACTAGTAGACCAGGTGTAGCGAAATCTGTGAGATAATTACTTATTTCAGTAAGATTTTAGTCCTATAATAATAAATACACCAGCCCTCAGGTGTCTGACTATTTTCATCTTCAACGCCAGTAGAGCGCTGCCGTTTGTGCAGTGGAAATGCTTAAAAAATGACCCGTCGTAAAAATCTAACACGCTTTTAGTTTCGGTTTCGAAAACGTACAATGAACATTTTAACATCTCGCCGATCTGCTGCACGAAACGGTGGGAAAAGCTTGTAATTAACGTAATATGTTAACTTTAACACTAAAATTTGTAATAATTCGGACATTTCCCAGTAGTAAGAACGAGACGATTGTAATAATTAACGCCAACACTACCAAAGTTTTGAAAAAAAACCACTCTTCGCTCTGCAAGCGGTCTCTTTAATATATACACGCTGTGGGCAAAGCCAGCAGAGACAAACACACAGACAGTTTTCCATTCCCTCCTAGCGGTAATATTCTGACGTCACTCAAACTAGTTGGTTATTTGAATAATAGAGACAGGGGGGGAAGATGGCCGACTTGTGTAAAAGTTATATTTGACGATTGACAGTGACAAAACTGAAAATCTAAACCATACTGAAACTGACCATAAAAATCATATAGTAGTATAGCTTAGTGTCCCCTGAGCAAAAATATGTTTTAAAAAATATGGTAGTCCAAGTATTAGCCAAGTTATTGAGACAATACTAAATGTCTACGAACGCTTAGACGGACAGACTGTTGTTCTTGCTCGTTACACATAACGTTATTGGGGACGCTAGTTTAAAAAAAGAGGTATTGGAGTAATTCAAATCCTATTGGTTGGTATAAGAGTATAGGAGTAAAGGGGGGGGGGGGGGGGAGATAGGAAAATGTAACTAAAACTAAACATCTTTTTCTATTGGCATAACTAATGCAGACTGACCAATGGACTACGAGGCACATAGTTTGTTTGGAATTGTTTTGTTTTTTCAAACTAAATTCAAAAAGAGGTAGTAGTGCCTGCTTTCATTGGTCGGCTCTAATAGATATTGGCAAGAGGCATAGTGGTCTCGTGGGCATTTGACTAGAAAATTTTATACAAACAACTACGTTGAGAGCAGATGTGATAAATTGTAAAATTAACTACTAATTCACAATCTGGACGAGGCAGAGCAAAACTGAGGCCATATTCTTTGCCAGTCAACGTTATTTGTGACATATTTCTTTGAACTAGTGAGTTTTTCTTTCCTGTTACCAACTGGTGACAGGAAACCTGATGAGTGAGTGAAAAGTCTCCATTTAAAAGTATATGCTGTCAGCTGATAGCCTGAAGGAGCTTGTGTGTGAGTGCTGATCTATTATATTTGCAACGACATCCTGACTTATTATCGTCATATCAAGAATCCCAGGTGACACGTTAACAGCTGGGACATCTGACACTTCAGCATAATAAACTTGTTCTTATCAAAATAAAACTGAATTATATGGGGAATGACGAAAACAACAGCTCCTCCTAACCAATGACTATCACTAGCAGTTATTAAAGTTTTAGTCTGTGAATACACCTACAGGAACTCTATATAATAACATTACATTCATAGGACCAAGAGTCCATACTTTTTAGTACAGCATTATATGTAAATATATTTCCTCATTTTCAAAGACCTGTCCAAAAGAGATGGCGGGACAGGCAGATTAAAGTGTACAAAGAAAAAACATTCCAATTTTAAAAGAAAACTTTAACCA